>BQKZ01000463.1:52457-66804 GCA_036244855.1 Temnopleurus reevesii | reverse complement strand
GAATAGAACCTGCATCCCCTGATGCATGACACTGTCACTGACACATTCTCGAATGTATAAAACCTGTGAGGAGATACGAGTCGGATGACAGATAGACCTGGAAACTCGACTGCAGATCCATGCATTTTTCCAGTACATCTGGTAATAAGGTAATAAGTCATGTCCCAGTCCCCGCCCAGCTGCAGGGCAGGGAAACCTTAAATAAACCCAACCAGCCCCTACCGGACGTAAATGCAGTCGGCAGTGGTTTGCTTGCTGCAGCAAGTTTCGGGATTTCACCACTTACCTTAACCTTAATCTTTGACGGTTTCAAAATAAAGATGCTGATTCAGAATGCGCCCAAGACGAGCTCCTCATGTGCTAAAATACAATCAATGTGGCTCAAATTTAGGTGAAAATGTGGCATACATAACTGCATGAACGAGACGTGATGTAATATCAAAACATTGCTCGAAATTGGACTGTTTCATTTTCATAGTGGGTAAATTATTTTAAAGCATGTGAGCACTGAAGAGATTTTTTTCATAAAGATATCAATTGAATCATTAAGAGATTTTACCTTCAACAATTTTCTTGTTTGTTTACTTATTTAATTTTTATTTAACTAGAAATATCAATAAAAAGACTTATTATTTTATAATATTTATCACAATTCCCTATAAAACAGTGTATCAATCCAGACAAATGTATAAGAATAAACCACTATTTGTGCATCGATAAAGTACTAGTATGAATGAGCTGTATAGAAAAGAACTGATATATGTCTCAAAATCCCGGAAGCCAAAATTTCGCGCCAGCTTCGATGCACGTGAGTATACCGCGCGAAGTTCATAACAAACCCGATCTTCGCCATCCGCAACTTGACTGTAATTGAACATTCTCTCCGATCATATTGCTTCAAAATGGCAGGATTTGATGATCCAGGAATCTTTTTCTCTGATAATTTTGGATCAGAAGATCAGCAGGATGAAGGCAGAATAAATCGAAGTGCTTTGCAACGTCGTTTTAAAGACTTTCTGCGAAAGTTTCATGATGCAAACTTCTCTTACAAATACAGGTGAGAATGCAGTCGGGGTTCTGTGTGCATAATTCGAGGCATTTAATTTTTAAAGGGACAAGTTTGACAAAGGAATTGACTGTTGCGTTGTATTGAAGACCACGTCCACGGCCACGCATACCACCATATTCAATCAAACCCTTATAAAATGTCCCCGTTTATATAATTTGAGATCCTCTTTTGCCATTTTATTCTTTCATTTTTTCAGATAAATTTCATTGTTTTTTTGCTAACGTAATAATTATGAAGTGTGAAAATGAAAATTTTGTGTGATGTTGTGTGGAATCATTTTTGTTACTAAATGAGTACTATTTGACCAAATTTTTAAAAGAGCTACCTCCTTACAATACAAGTTATAATTACTTAGTTTCTTGCATGTCTTTTTTGTGTACCGTCTAACGTTACGGTTAGCCTAAGTCTATGATATGGAGATCAATGAATGATGTCCCGGGCCGCTGACTAAAAATAAATGAAAGGAAGTCTACAGACATGAAAGAGGCTGTCAGAGGGGCATTATCCAGATGGGTGGACTATTTCATGAGAATGCCTATTATTTTTACCCTGTACATAGTGTAGGATTTCTTTTTAAATATTTTATAGGCCTATAGGCCTATAGTAACGGTCATAAAAATTCAAACATTTATACTTTAAGTTTATGACCCGTATTCTGATGTCAGGTTTAACTTAAACTAGAGTGTAAATCTGTGGTTTAAGTATGGGTAGCCAAAAGTGCCAAAACTTTATTAACAATGTATAATTTTTATGTTAACTGCTCTCTTTTCCCATGCTCTAATCTTGTAGAAAACCATTTAAGTTGTTATTCCAAGACAGTTTTTAATACTATGAGTGCGAAATATCCTGGTAAATTAAACACCGGCTGTTATATATTCAAGCCTCTTTTGGCTTACCATACTTAAACCACATATTTAAACTCTAGGTTAAGTTAAACCTGATATCAGAATACGGGCCTATATTGTTTCATCTGCCTAGCCTATCCTAGGTCAAGGATAAGTTAAGTAACTAATATTGGGTGATTTTAAGTCTTTGACTTTTTGAGTTCGTAGTTGAACGCTGGTGTTGGTGTTTAGGCAACACCAACACCAGCCTCGGCACCTAACTTAAAATCACCCATTGTGCAGGCCTAGTCTAGGTAGAGATATATATAATTCAGCATCTTTCCATTTGACATCAACTGTTTATTTTTCTTTCTAATAAAATGCAGAGATGAGCTCAAGCGTCACTACAACCTTGGCCAGTACTACCTGGAGATTAGCCTTGATGATTTGGCCAGCTTTGATGAGGATCTTGCTGATCAGTTACAGAAACAACCAGCAGAATACCTCCCACTGGTGGGTATCAACATATTTACACTCATCAGATTTTAAGAATCAATAATAGATGACCCTCACAAATTGACAGATTATCAGTGATCCAAATTTTTAAAATTGATCACATGTACTTTTCATGAAACTCAAATCACCATAGGCCCTCTAAAAAGATGATTGGAGTATTGCACTTCATAACTAATGCTTTGTTTTAAAACTTGCACATTTCTTAAAAGGAACCTCTAATTTGATGAGATTGTCCTGTAAATTATGGTCAAATTTCATTCAATTTCAACTAAAAATATTTGAAAAATAATGGCAATTCCGTATATCAGTTAAGATATTTTACCAATACCAGTTATGCTCTTTACTGGTCGAATGATACTTGCACTACATGTACTCCGCATTGGAGAGGCCCTAGCAAAATGTATCTTTAATAGAATCTCATTTTGAAAATATAGGACTTGGATTTAGTACATTTATCATCAAACAGTGCCTATTCAGGACAATTTTCTTATGATAATAAATGTTACCTAAGATTTTCTTTGTTTTCTTAATAGTTTGAGGAAGCAGCCAAGGAGACAGCTGATGAAGTGACTAGACCCCGCCCTGAAGGAGAGGAAGATATCCAAGATATCCAGATCAATCTCAAATCTGACGCTAACCCGATCCCAATCAGGAACCTCAAGGTAAATAGCATGACATCAATGAGGAAATCCTCTAGGAGTTCAGTATATTACAGAACCCTATGATACATTTATATGCTGATATCAATGGAACACCTATTATTACAGAATATTTTGTTTTAATTGAAATAATTCTTGCCTTATCCCAACATGAATAAACACTGATTAACAGTGCTTTAACACAAAGCTATGAAAAAAAATTCACAGGCATTCTCGGGTAGGAATCAATTTCATTTTGTTTTAGTTGCTCAATTAATTTTTTCCCTTTAATGGAAATGAATCAATTCCATTGAAAGATCATGTGCCAGAGAAGAGTTTATGAATTATATTCTTTAGAATATTATTTTATTCAGGGTTCACAGTGGATATTACATCTTTCATCAATTGTAATCTTCTGAAGAGCACAGAATATGAAATCAGTTAATGATTTTATGTTGACCTGTTTATAACGGTTCCCCCCCCCCAAAAAAAAAAAAGAAATAATAATAATAATATTTATCCATGTGACCAAAACTATAGTTCAGTTTATCCAGTATTCATTGGAGGGAAGCTTCCCTTTTCAATAGTGTAACATTAGAGAATTCATTTTCACTTAGATATTGGAATGATTGATACTTATTTATATTATCTAGATTTCCTACAAATTTGTAATAGACTTCGGGATTCATAAAGACTGACATTTTATCTTTAACAGTCCGAGGAAGTCTCAAAACTGATCAAGATTCCTGGTATTGTGATTGCTGCATCAGCCATCCGTGCCAAGGCTACTCGTATCACTATCCAGTGTCGTAGCTGCAGAAACTACATGCCTAACCTAGCGCTCAAGCCTGGGTTAGAGGGATACACCATGCCTCGTAAATGCAACACGTAAGTAAAGAACTGGAAGCTAAAAAGGACACTCAATACAAAATTTCCTTGTATCATTCATCTGAATGCTTGAAATATGTTTAAAAAACTGCAAAAAAAGTGACCTCATTCATCAGAAAATAATTAGAGAGTGCTTTATATTTGACTTGATCTTTGAATTTTACGAAAAAGCGCTTTCGAAGAATAATGTGCACCAGCATGCTTTTGTCAATGAAAATATCAGCCACCCCTTAATGTATGTGTGTCTGCAAGTGATAAGTTTTATGAAAGAGAGAACATGTATGAATTTGCTGACCAGACCTTTGTGAACAACTTATCCTTTTCAATTTTTTGTTTAACCCTACAGTGACCAGGCAGGACGACCTCAATGCCCTCTTGACCCATTCTTCATTGTACCCGACAAGTGTAAGTGTGTTGACTTCCAGATCTTGAAGCTTCAAGAAGCCCCGGAGGATGTACCGAATGGTGAGATGCCAAGACATCTTCAACTCTACTGTGACAGGTGGGTGATTCACTTCGCAAAAAACAAGGATCTTTGTTGCAAAATTATCTTTCCTCTTCGCCAGACTTATTGTTGTTGTGTAATATGAGGAATATAAATCCCAACAAAGCAATGAGATATGGAAGTTTTTGAGCTAGAAGCTCCTGGATGGCGATATATTCCATATTGATTATTTATAAATATATCAGACTATTCTACATTACAATACATGCTTTTGTATGAAAATCCTAAATGACAATGGCCTAAGATGCACACAAATCATTTTTATGTTAGAACGTTGCAATGTCAAATGTTTAATATTCAAATGTTATTTTCCAGTTCTGCACAAAACTGACTGAATAGTTAATATTGTTATAATTGCGTCATATTTTGTATTTGGTTCATAGGTATCTTTGTGAGAAGGTTGTTCCTGGCAACAGAGTGACTGTCATTGGTGTGTACTCCATTAGGAAGGCAGGGCCTGTTTCCAAGGTAATAGCACAACATGATAATTTCATTTATTTTAGGAGTGAGCTAATCAGAATGCTAATAATTTCTTAAGTAAGACGTCTTGTGCAGTAATTGGCTTTTGGAATGGTCATTGTAAAAGAGCCCATCGTCATTATAACGGAACCAGTTGAAGATTTTCTTTAATATCTTGTGAAAGATGCAGTAATATGAAAAAAAAAATCACATTGAATTTGGAAATCATTTGTGACCAAATAACACAGACAGTAATGTAATATACATAATTCCAATATACATCAATTTTAGTTTGGAAATTTAGAAACCGGAAATCATTCTTGACCAGTTAGAAATAATTATGTATTTTCCCCCAACTCTGATAGCAGTAATAAATTAAAGATGATTAATGTAGTTTCATTTGTTCATTTTCAGCGCACCCGTAAGAACAAGGTAGCGGTAGGAATCCGTCATCCCTACATCCGTGTTGTTGGTATTGAAGTAGACCAAGAGGGATTAGGAAGGACTAGCAGCACTCATCACATCACACCACATGAAGAAGAAGAATTCAGACGTCTGTCTGCAAACCCTAACATCTATGAGATCGTTGCTCGCAGTATTGCACCGTCCATTTATGGTAGTCTAGGTAAGATCTGACATTACTTGCAATGATACGTTTTGCAAATTCACTCTTAATTTCCATTCATATTTTGCCTTTATGTTGGGGGGGCACTGATCCTTTTGGCAACAAATATTAACTAAAATATTTTTGTCCTCAATCTGTCCTGTTTAGATGTAAAGAAAGCGATAGCCTGTCTGCTGTTTGGTGGATCTCGTAAGCGTCTTCCTGATGGTCTGATACGTCGTGGTGATATCAATCTCTTGTTGCTAGGCGACCCTGGTACTGCCAAAAGTCAGCTGCTCAAATTTGTCGAGAAGGTTTCTCCTATAGGGGTGAGTTGATCAAGAAATAGCACCTTGACTAAATGGATGTTGTGGGAATACATTTACAGTCAAAATTGATTAGCATGCGCCCTGGAGCTACAATAAGAAGCAGCAAGGTCTCTTTTGAAAATGAATAACGTTAACATTGATGCTACAATTCCCATTATAAAGTCTATGGAAGTAAGAATTGTAAGTTATGGTTTAGAAGCATTTCTTAATTATTTGACACCTTCAAGTATGAAGAGTATTTACACAACTATTAAAAAAGCCAATCTTTGAAAGAGATGTTGAGGTACAAAATAAGGTTTTAATATTTAAATTGTATTTAATGTTCCTCCATAGGTATACACTTCAGGTAAAGGAAGCAGTGCTGCAGGTCTAACAGCTTCAGTCATGAGAGATCCAGCAACAGTAAGTGTCCAGCATTTTACAATTTCAAAAAAAAATTTGTTATTGATATTTTGCCAAGAAATTAATGAAATCGTACAAGATTTTTAGTATGATTGTTAAGATGACATTTTATTTCCAAAAGATTTCATTTATCCTGGAATT
The DNA here is from genome assembly GCA_036244855.1 of Temnopleurus reevesii. NCBI lineage: Eukaryota > Metazoa > Echinodermata > Echinoidea > Temnopleuroida > Temnopleuridae > Temnopleurus > Temnopleurus reevesii. The sequence goes on along the minus strand of BQKZ01000463.1, from coordinate 60,429 downwards.
GTTTCATGAACATTTTTTTTTCATTTTGTGGTCATTTCAACAGTTCTCTATACCTATTGCCAGTCTCTTGTGAAAATTGATATGCATATCACATCCTCCACTTACACAAAAAAAAAACACACATAGAAATGCATTGATTGAAGGAACTATGAGTATGGGTCTCCATTAAATTTTCCTATCAGTTTGAAAACATCTCTGCCTAGAAAATATTTCTAGTTTGATCAAATTTATGTAATATTCTATTCCAAACAGCGCAACTTTGTAATGGAAGGTGGAGCTATGGTCCTCGCTGATGGAGGTGTTGTGTGTATTGATGAGTTTGATAAGATGAGAGAAGATGATCGTGTTGCTATACATGAAGCAATGGAACAGCAGACCATCTCCATTGCTAAAGCAGGAATCACCACCACTCTGAACTCGAGAGCCTCAGTCCTTGCTGCGGCCAACTCTGTGTTTGGAAGATGGGATGATACTAAGGGAGATGAGGTGAGTGTTTAGTGTCCTGGTTTATCATTTGCTTGAAAAAGATATTTTGAGGGAGGATTACAAGTTTTTGATCATTTCCAACTCTTTGTCTTCAAATCATTTTATAATGATTTTTTATGCCTCCGCCTCCGTAAGGTGGTGCCGGAGGCATTACATTTTCGGGTTGTCCGTCTGTCCGGGCGTCCGTCTGAAACTTGTTATCGCGATAAGTTCAGAAATGCTGGATGGATATTGACCAAACTTGGCTCAAATATGTATAAGTATGTGAGGATGAAATTTTTAGATTTTGGGTGCAATAGGTCAAAGGTCACAGGTCACAGGGTCAAAAAACTTGTAAAAATTCACCCAAAATAAGCTTGTTACAGCAATAAGTTCAGAAGTGCTGTACAGATTTTGACCAAACTTGGCTCAAGTATGTATAAGCATGTAAGGATGACCTGATTAGATTTTGGGTTCAATGGGTCAAAGGTCACAGGGCAAAAACCTTGTAAAGAATTACCCAAAATAGCTTGTTTCTGCAATAACTTAAGTGTAAGTGAACCAATTTCTTCCAAAACTTGCTCAAAAGTGTATAAGCATGGAAGGATGAACTGTCTAGATTTTGGGTTCAGTGGATCAAAGGTCAAAGGTCACAGGGCAAAAAAAACTTGTACAAAATCACCTGATAAAGATCATTATTGTTATAACTTCAGTATAATTGAACCAATTTCTTTCTAACTAAGCGCAATTATGTATAAGCATGTGAGGAAGAACTGATGAGATTTTGGGCTCACGGGGTCAAAGGTCATACATATCTTTCTAATTGTGTGATGGTGGAGGCATAAATTTCGACCGTGCGCGGTCGAGGATTCATCTAGTTTTATAATCGTTTCACGCCACCCTCTGCTTCTTTCTTCCTTATTTGAGCAATCTTATACTTGTATTTCTGCCTCAAATGTTGTAAGGTCTGCCTGTCGCTCAACTTTCGACCCTCCGAACTTTAGCATCATGTGGCCGATATTGAATTGATGAAAATGTTTAAGCCTATGATTATTATGCAAAAAATAAGCTTAGTTTTATTTCATAGGACTGCATGCTCATTCAATAGTCTTTATGCTCTGTATATTTACCTTGTTCACTCAACCTCAAATTCTAATTGGTGTTAAAACCCTTCTCTTCTGTTTCCTCAGAACATAGATTTCATGCCGACCATCTTGTCTCGTTTTGACATGATCTTCATCATCAAAGATGAACATGATGAGGCAAAGGACATGGTGAGTTATCTTGTATTCTACCCTTCATTTTGTTAAATATCAGAACAATGAGTTGAGTTATTGATGAATTCTTTTATATTGCAGTAATCATGAAAATTACCTGCAAGGATTTTACATACAATTTAGAAGCAGACCATTTCATATATATTAGACAATTAATGAATTTTGAATGCTGGGTAGATAAGGTACCAGTTTCTGGGTCAGAGCATAGGAGTTTATGCTGAATTGGTCAATTTTAATGAAATCTGTAATCAATTATGTAACATAAATCTATTTGCTAATAGTTTCAAAAGCTTAGGGCCTCGATTATTTTTTATGATCCACTTATTGAATTAGAAGAGAAGAATGTTCACTTCATAACTTGTGATTATACTTTTTGTTTTCCTATGACAGAGACTGGCCAAGCATGTGATGGGTGTCCACATGAATGCACAGGTAGCTGCAGGACCTCAATCCGAGGGTGAACTCAGCCTCAACTTCCTCAAGAAATACATCGGTTTCATCCGCAAGTAAGTCCTGTTTGTTAAAGTAACTAAAATAACTAATGTATTATTGCTTATTACTCCTGCTAAGATAGTAATTTAGGAATAGACTCTCATTTTGACACACTGGGTCAATATTTGCATGGAATTTAGTTGGTTTCAGAAAATTTCAATGAAGACAGGAACATAGTTTGTTCACATAATCATTAAACTGTAATTGACTTGTTTAATTGTTGACTGGATGGGCGAGGAAGAGACTTTAAAATCCTTGTTTCCCAGTTTGCAATTGGATCATACTGATGTATGTTTTTGTTAAAATCTCTTTGTGTTAGATGGAATTATCTCACATCACCACCTTCATCTTTACTTTTCAGTGGCCTTATTAATTGATGATGCCAATAGAGTTGTAAGAATGGTGAACTCCAGGTACTATAGTAGGACTAACATAATTTCCATCTTAATTTTGTAGCAAATGTGGACCTCGCATCTCCAACGCTGCAGCAGACAAACTGAAGAATCGCTACGTTCTGATGAGAAGCGGAGCTCGAGATCATGAGATGGAAACTGACAAGAAGACGTCCATTCCAATTACAGTTCGGTAAGAGCATAATTTGATTTTTGTTGTAAAATATACAATACCCAGTAAATATATGTTCCATTATGATAATAAATTTTACCATTTTCAATGTTTATATTATCATTGTGATTGAATTTGAATGATATATTTACAACTACCAACAATGTTCATAGACTTGTATGTTTAGGAGCACTTCCAACGTAATATATTGATGAAACTATTTGCACTTCTGACCTTATTTTTCTCATATATTGCTTCCCTTGATGAACTGCTTGAGCAATAATCATTTTAGAGCTTTATTACCTTTAGATTACCAATGATAAGTGATTATAAAGTTATTTCAGTGAAGTCCTAGATATTTAAGCAGTGAAACATGTATGATTTATGAAATTGTCAGTGAAATTGTATTATAACTTGCTTATGTTGATTCACACATCCAATTTTTCATGAAATCTATAAAGATTTTAAACAACCCTGTCCTCCATTTCCTGTATTTGATTGATTAGGCAACTGGAGGCCATCATTCGTATCTCTGAGTCGCAGGCCAAGATGAAACTCAAACCATTTGCTACTGAGGAGGATGTGGAGGAGGCTCTAAGACTCTTCCAGGTTTCAACATTGGAAGCTGCTAGGACAGGCAACCTCGCTGGTAAGCTGCAAGGCTAACCATCTCATAAGATAACTTAAAGGGGAGACTTCCATTAAGATGATGTTTAGAAACCAATTTGTTACACATTGATTGTAGGTAGAGTTTATACATGGCCCTGTTGTATTAAACCTACAAATTACAAATTGGTCATTAACATTATGTCCTACGGAATTGTAGATGCTGAGCGGCTATCATATGTTGTTGCCATGGCAGTTACCATTTATGGAAAAGTTTTCATAAGTGGTTCATGTTAAGACCCACATTTAGAATTAGCATTTAAAAGGCATTACCAGAGTGAGAAGTGGTCTTCATAGTTTGTCACGCTAAAGCTTTGAAATACCTGTTTGTAGCATTTGCCACGACACCCCATTTGGGTTGTTGGGGTGGGGGGTTCCATCTTCATCTACAATTAGTGCTCACTTCATATTTCCTATGTTTTGAGGCAATTCCTGTATTTTGGGCTTTTCTGATTTGTTTGGTTCTTTTGGGGGTAAATAATTCAAATGGATACCATTTGATATATGTATAAGGATATTTGATGAACACAATGGATGAAAATACTTTTTTTTTTTAAATAGTCCAAAGAAATATTGATCCATACTCCTTTACTCTTATCCATTCCATTTCTTATTTTGTTTCAGGTGTTGAAGGCTTCACCACCCAAGAGGATCAGGAGGAGTTGAATCGTATTGAGAAGCAGCTGAAGAGAAGGTTTGCTATTGGATCTCAAGTCTCTGAACATTGCATCATTCAGGACTTCCTCAGACAGGTAAATGACCTTTGTGTTATAGTTTAAATAAAATGCTACAAACTATGAAGTAATATGAAAAGTGCAATCTGACATTAAAATATATGTATTTGAGGAATAATATTCTCATGTGCTATCAAGATAATTCATCAAGCAAAGTAAAAACGTGATCTGTATATCTGTATATCATTTCCAACCAAAATCATCTCTGCAAATTTTATTAATCCTTTTGTAATGATAATCCTAGATTATGCTTCTGTGAGAATATTTGATTAATTGTACATTTCTGTTTTTATAAATTTTCAATTGTAAACATTGTATTTTAAATCTTTTTAACAACTTCCCATCCCTTTGATGCATGAATTCATGATTTCTGGGTCTGATAAGTGGCATATAAAACCATTTAAACCATATTACACGAAATGGCAGGTTTATTATGAGCACATGTTTATTGATCTCATATGGAAAGACAAATGCAAGAAATTGTGTATTTTGTAAAAAAAAAAAAAAAAAAAAAAAAAGGAAAAAAAATTGTTATGCATTATTATATTCTTTTTTTATTTTTTATGTGGGGTATATTCCCAGCATTCCTCCATTTTAAGAGACCCATCCTATTTCCTTTTCTTTCTTGTTTTTATATCAGAAATACCCAGAGCGTTCAATTCACAAAGTTGTCAATTTGATGATGAGGCGAGGAGAGGTTCAGTATCGCATGCAACGTAAGATGCTCTACCGCATCAAGTGAACAGACGACAGCTTCCCTGCACACCCCTCTTCCGACAGGTTTTCTTGCACAACCCTGGTTATCAATATTGACCTTATTTCTTTGAGTCTTTCTCAAGGATAATTACATCGTTGGTTATCAGTTTTGTACCAATTTTCTAACTTTTCAAAACCATTCCGCAATCCACTATTTATCTCTGTTGATCATGATGGGTTTCAGTCGTGGCCTCCTTTGTCTAACTTACTTAAACCAAGTTTCAAATAATATCTGATCAATGGTATGAAATCTGACTCGCACTCTTCTATACCTATGTTACAATGATGAAAGAAATTTAGAATATTGATTGGAGAAAGACCTTAAAAAGGTTACAACGTATCAGCTTCTATTCACTGCAAGCTTTTATTTTTGTAAGGCTACATCGTTTCATACATTGCCTAGTAATCCTAAAGGACTTGAAGTTAACCTTCATCTGGTATTTGCTGAATGTAACACAGCTTTGCATGAAAATAGAATACTTGCAACAAATTATCTATTCTGATATTTATATGTGGTTGTTGCAAATATAGCATCTTAAATATATTGATGATTTACAAAAAGCTATGTTAAGAAGTGAAAATATTGATGATTGTAACAACCGATTAATTTTGATACAGTCTAACCTCGTTATAATGAGGTACTTGGAGTAGAGAAATTTCCTCTTAATGTTGAAACGTTGTTACATCAGTGCCAAAATACAATAAAATACAAAGAAATGTGACTAGGAAAATTACCTTGTCATTACGAGAGCTTGTTATATCAGTGTTCTTTGTAACGAGGTTCAACTGTATTAGTTATACGTCTGCTGATAACAAATTAGCTGACTATGTTCGTGAAAGGCTCTTTTTATTGGATGAGAGGAAGTTTCTTAGAGTGCTACAAAGAAAAACAATTGGTCAGTGCTGAAAGGTAGTTGAACACTCCTGCTTCTATCAACAGACGAAATGGTTTGTAATCAATGTAGAAAGTGTGAAGTTCTGTGGATAAGGAATTGATTGGTAGACTTGTGTTTTTTCTTACAGTCCTGGTTTGTGTTAATTCAAATCAATCATATTATCTTATATCATTGTACATGTCTGTAGTATAATGTTTGTATTTATAGAGAAATTATTTGTTCTCAGCTCTTTACAAGAAAGGGTAGAAAACAGAGGTAAAACCTAAAAGATAAATATGATGGCTGATTTAACAGACTGCCAAGCTGTTTCTTGCAAAAAAATTCTCATGATAGATGTTGGCATTAATGTTTGAAAAATTATACTGACATTTTTGCTTTTTTCTGTAGTCCATGCATAGTAAAATTTGAGTAAAATACTTTGTAGATAAAAATGTAATTTTCTTGATATACCCAATGTGTGAACAATTTATATAGAAGCAGTAATCACCCTTTATGGTAAAACCTTAAATGATTAGCGTTAGATGTGTTATATCTTTTGATTTTGAATGATGTAATCGTTTCTACTTTGTGTGTAGCAACATTCATATATGATATGGACATGATTATGTGAATTGTAATTATGTAAATAAAGTATTGTGTATCTATACGACTCATCATCCAGTATCGTAAAGCTTTAATGGATGTCAAAACGATTAAAAGACAGGATAAAAATGAGGTTACATAATAATATAACAATATGAACATTGAGGAAGAGTTGGGTTTAAAGGTATAAAGAGAAAAGTAGATAAGATTTGGATTGAAGAGAGCGGAGATAAAAATTATACACCCAGAGGAAATGAGGATAGGAGTTTCGAGGAGTAAAAGCAGGAGAGAAATAGACAAAATTAGATTGGAATGTAAAGATGATACATGAAAGCCGGATGGGAGCTAGTGACATGAAATGGGGTAAATGGAAAAGGAGAACAAATATAGTAGAGAAAGAGAAGATGAACAATGGAAGCGGAAGGATGAAAAGAAAAGTGGTGAGAGAGAGTGGGAATGAAAATGGTAAAAGTAATGAAAAAAAAACTTAAATACAAATTGGGAGTGGGTAGAAATGAAAAAAATGATGAAAATGGTAGTGCATGATGAGAGTACAAGGTTACAACGAAACAACCAGTTTTGGCGCAACAGACGCGTGTGACAAAAAAAAACGACTTTCAGGGAAGCATTGCATTTTCTTTATATTTCTCTCAATTTTCATCGATACTCGGTCACTGGCTTCAAAATGATATATGGCCGATCACAGCTGGTCATCACGTCACAGAAAAATATATTTTGTGCGACGTGTACAAAATGGCATACATCACGCAAGAATTCCTGCCATTAATCTGTGACGTGATGGCCAGCCATGATGAGTGAAAGCTCGTTTAAAGGTAATTATTGACTCTTCATAAATACTGAGAAAATAGAAAGAAAATACAATGGTTCCCAACTTAAAATGAGATTAAGTCAAAACTATTTTGTCAGACATGTCGCCGAAAATGGCCAAAAAGTACGGAGAGGGGTTAAAATGGGAGTGGGAAGATGACCCAGATACAGGACAAGAAGATTAGGAGAACGAGAAGGGGAAATTTATATTAGGAGATGAGGTAGTGAGAGAGATGTAAATGGGAATGAGAAGATTTAAAACCAAATCATAATTTTTTAACAAAATTTTTAAAAAAGGTAGAGAGAGGGATGATAATAGGAGGGGATGATAGCAATAGGGAGTGGTGAGATGAAAACAAAACTTTGGGAGGGGGTTAATAAAACATGGGACTAGAGTGAGACTGGTGGAAATGTTGGAGGGAAAGGAAAAACAAGAATACGGTAGAGAGAGGTGGGCGAAAGACAGGAGTGGGAGATAAAACAATATTTGAAGCTGGGTTGAAACTGGAAAAGGAGAGACAAAAGTAGAAAGGGTGAAAAATAAGAATGGAGGGAGAAAGGCAAGATGGGTAAATGAAGAAGAAATTGGAGAAAAGGAGGAGATGAAAATGGGAGAGGGTACATGTAAACAAAGTGTGGAGAGAGAGATAGAAATGGTGACTGGGGAAATGCGCGCACCCAGGATTTTGATACGGGGAGGGGGGGGGGGGGG
>BQKZ01000463.1:41436-52248 GCA_036244855.1 Temnopleurus reevesii | reverse complement strand
CCCCCGACGTTGCGCGCATGGGGGAGATGATAAAAACTGAGGTGGGAATAACGTGAGAGAGGAAATGAAAATTGAAAATAGGAGTGGGGGATGAAAGTTAAAAGTTAAAAGACGAGAGGGGTGGAAATTTTAACTGGGAGACTCATGAAAAATGAATGTAGAACGGGGTCGGAATGGGTGTGGGTATGGAAAGATATATGGAAAGAGGGGTGAAAAATGTTAAAGGAGTGATGGGATTAGTCGCCACCAATTTCCTTTGGTTAGAAATTTATCCACATTAGCCACTCTCACTCAGGTGCTATTTGGGTACCGGTAGGAAACAAACGTCTTGTGGTTGGTTTAGCAGTAAGCGCCTAACAGGCGACTTGATGTGAAGCACAATAATGCCCGGGTAATAATAATGTTAGCGCTTGAATCAGTTTTGATAGGAACTGGTAAAGCGCTATATGAAAACCACATATTATAGTAGGAAGGTTAAACAAAAACATATGTAGAAAAGAAAGACAGGAGTGGAGGAGATGAAAGGGGTGATAATTGGATTGGGGGTTGAAACAAAAGACGGGAGGGGAAGATGAAACAATGCGGAGGAAGAAATCATGGAAGGCGGGAGTGGATGAGGAGAGAATAGACTTGAATGTGTAGGAGGGAAATGAAAACGAAGTGAAGAAAGTTAGAATGAAACGTGATGGATATATTATATGAAAACAATAATAAAAATGGTGATGAATTGGAAATGAATACAAATGACAGTGGGGGAGGGTAAAATGAGAGATAACATTTAAAATAAAATTTATAACATTAGATAAGGACCAAGTTTTCACTCAATTCGAAAAAAAATCACAAATTCCAAGAGAAAATGTCAAAGCTGCTTGAATGACAAAAGAAAAAGAGGCTGGTGAGCGCAGCGTCAATTACATAACATAGTAGATTATAGATATTATACCATAGTCCATCATCCATATAGATTATACAAAAAAAAACGCGGGTGGGGAACTTTGCCCCTTAGACAAACTAGCCCCGGTCTCCTCTTCTACAGGAAAAGAGGATTTTAAAAAAAAATCAACAAATAATTCCAAACTTTTGAATAGACGCATGGAGAGATGACACGAAAGACTACAGAAATTAATTCATAGAGAAAGTAATGTTCTATTGATTATTACCAATGCTTTCTATTTTGCAAATTTATTAGTGCTGCGTACCATCTGCTTCTATTCAGATGAAGGGATATACTTGATAAGCGCCCGACTTTGTGCACACTCCTGATAAGAATTCATCTTGGCCGAATCAATGTTCCTCAAGGCGAGGTTGGACGAAAAATACTGACGTCAGAATTTGTTAGGCGCTGATCGGCGGTAGCGGTGCAGACCATTGCCTCCTCAACACACACGATCATCGTTTTGATTTCTAAACTCAGTCGACAAGGGTACCATCGTTAAAATGCCGGAGAATAACGGCTACGAGATGGAAATGAAGACGACTTCGAAGAAAGAGGAAGTAGAGGGAGAGGTTTCTCATTATACCGAGGTGGATGATGCTGAACAGGGAACATCTTCCAAGGCCACCAAGACACGTCCTCTTAGTAGTAGGCCTTATGCAGGTGGGTCAACAGTTCATCAATATTTTCAATATTACATTAATGATAAAGAAATTGATAATTATAAATATCATTGTAACTAAGCATTCTAAAATCCTTATTTTTCATCAAAAAAATATTATGATATTTGATTTATATGATGAATATAAATCATTCCCTTGCCTTCGCAAATGTAGGTCTCTTATCTGTCCACAATAAAGAATACTAGAAGTGTATACAATTATTGGTGTATTTCAATGAATCAACACGTTATGACAGATGCTTTCTAATTAAAACCGAAAATAATGATTAAGTGAAAAATGCAACCTATGCCCCATAAAATGTAAACCTATGACTTCAAAAAAATTCCGTCATCTGAATAATCAAATGGAACTTAATTTTCATCATTGGTCATATTAACTGATGCAATTTCATATTCATAAAGAAACCAAACGACGAAAAGTATTGGTCATTAATAGAAATCTGGATTACATGAATGTTATTATATTAATGATTGAAGCGATTGGAACATTATATTGCTTAACTGAAGAAAAAAGTCTACACTTAGATGGTGATCACAACAGCAGAATTTGGGAGGCAGTTTAGGTGTAAAGTTCACGATTGCACGGGGCGTATTATTTGCCTAGGAGGCCATATACCTTGGTACCATCTAAATCTCGAAGAGGGGTACAAGTGGGCTGTATTGATCTCTTATCAATATTTGCTGACTGTTTTGAAAACACCAAGTTCATAAAATAAAAATTAAGTGTCGTTATATCTTATACTATTTTTTATTAAACTGTAAAAAGAAAAAGAAAGAAAGAAAAACAGGAAGAAATAGACAATACACTTTAACAAAATATTTTTGTGAACTTTTCTTTGTTCTATATTGCTAATTCATATGGTAGTATTAGACGACAATTGTGCTGTTTTATTGATATCAATTTATTCCTCTAATGCATTGTACTTAATGGTATAATGGCGAGATGTGTATTTATTTTGTTCATTTCTGTGAAGGTGAGAGCTGTCCAATGCGATTCTGATTGACATTGGTTTGAAGCAATGAATGACACAGCATTTGTTATGAATCAAATCATGAAATGCAAATTCATCCTCCTCGGAAAAAGAACACCCAGTCCCCCAAAAAATATATAATAATAATAACTACATCAAAATCACTTAAACCACTTGACTTTATCATTTGGGTATAAGAAGATTATAATCTTCGACGAGATTAGAATATATCTCATAATATTGCTTCGTAAATAAGAGGTCATTTAAAATTGTGCTTCTTTTCATTTTATCATCACCACTGGTATAATCGTTGTCAAATATTAACTCCATTGTATCTTAGGCTGGTGAAGAAAACCGGTTTGAACTGGTTTGGAACGATGTAAAAGATCTTAGGCAAATACCGTAATCGGTCAAAGTCTCGTTACCACCTTGATAAAGTTCTCACGATCATATAACAATATTGTATTGTATTGAATGTCATTCGATGAGGGGGTTGAATTAAACATCGTCCTATCATAATGTGACGATTTTCAAAATCTATTTTCAAATGTTCATAACTTTTGGTATAACACTAGAATTAAAGAAAACCGAAGTAGTTCTGTATTGATCTATTTGATACCAGACTATCTTTTAGTGGACCATTGTCCTATTCTTATTTTCAATCATGATAACATTACCATCACAACATCCACTTAAAAATTACCTATAGAATAATAGGTCATATAAAGTATTGTTTATTTTTGTAACACAATATCGATGTTATTGTTGTTGTTTTTTTGTAATCGATGCATTTTTGAGGATTCTAATACATTTCGTATATTTCTATTCACAAAGTGAAGTATACTTGTACCGTACAAAATATTAGATATTACAACTTTTAAATCAATGTGATATTTTCTCATTTGGCATAATTTTGACACCACTATTCAAGTATTCTAAGCATGTAGTTTAGGATTGACATCATTTGCAATTCATTCGTTTGATTTTATTCCAGCCTTTATCTCGCCGCGGCCCCTCCAGCTTACCTGTTTTCTTTCTTTCCTTTTCTTTCGTTTAATGATATTATTTTAGTCTTTTATCGTGGTGTTGTTTATAGTACACTAGTGGAATGCATTCTTTATTAGAGGAATGAGCCTTAAGCCCCGGTCACATAGGACCCCGGAAGCATCACGATTCACCCCGACTCTTTGTTCTGAGGCAGTTAACTGTGAATTAACAAAGAGTCGGGGTGAATCGTGTTGCTTCCGGGGTCCTATGTGACCGGGGCTTTATCCTGGCCCCATTGGTGTCTAGAATTGCAAATGCACGTTCCTTGCAGGAAATAACATTCTACCCATATCGATTTTAGATTGGGTTTGCGCGCCAAAATCTCATTCTGCCGAAAAGATTCACCCCAAGGGTCTAATAGATCGGTCGCTGGTAATATGGCCTCTTGGTGTGATTGGAAATTGAATGTGACGTCACATATTGATGTCTGACGTCAACTTTCTGCATTAATACATGTTGAACCTGAGATGGAATTTATTCAATTCAATTCAATTCAATTTTATTTACATCTCTTTAAAAACACATAAAATAACAAATTAAGAACATACAAGTAATACAAGACAAAATAGAATTATGAAAAAAAGTGAAGTGTGGAGGATGTGGGGGATTAACATTGTAGGGGATAGTGGATAATCTTGTTGATGTATATGACTGAATTACTCTATTTCTAGATTGAAATGACATGCATAACTTTTAAGAACAAAACATGTTGGCATATGCTATTTAGAATGTTAGAAACTATACCCCTTCTTATAACTATACTAAGAAAGAATCAGGCTTCTGCCAAACTTCTTAAGGCAACATTAGCATAATTTAATGAACAAAACTTAAGCAATTAAGAACCATCAGAAACAAAAAGGAATTATCTATTTCTGCAAATTTTAAGTATGGGAGTGATAAAGTATGATATATGGTTTCCATTATGTGAAGAGTATTCTTATTCTTTAATCTAAAACATGTATACGTACAATGATGTGAATTCTATGCGGTTACCGGATTACAATATAATCAAGTCATAACCATGCCATTATATATGATTCATATGATTATCTAAGCAATATGATTGTAATATAATTGTATGATTAAAAGAACAAATAACAAATATCCATAATTCATAATAATTCCAGTCTTAGATCCTCTGTTCGCTTCGATGGGCAGTTTTTTGTCACACTTCATTTGCTTTCTGATTCTAACAAAGTTAGATTCACATTATTCATGTATAACAAATCAAATATATTACAAATAGATTAGTTTAACAAAATCAATAACTTTTGCATCAAATGTGACAGTTGTTTAGGGGACTGCTGGAAATTATATAGTTTCGAGTAATTCATTTAATGATACCGCAAGATTTTCAATATAACTAAGTACAGTATATACGACAACGATAGAAAATGTAGAACTGATTAAAAATTTACTTCTGTTCGACACGATCGATTATTATTCAAGATGTTGCATTTCATAATACACACACACGCACACACACAACGCCACACGCACAAACACACACACTCACACACACGCATACACACACATACACATATATGTGTCAAGAGTCACAGACTAAAAATATCTGAAAAATTGTAGATATTACAATTATGGCTTTTCCATGTATTATTTACAAAATTATATGTTTACGCAATAATTATTCTAGGCATTGCATATTCAATCAATGACATAGTATCTTTAGATTTGAATTGTTATATCCCACATATTTAGCGGTAATTTTCCTTTTTTCAAGCCAGATCTGACCATTGTCCCGGTTGAATATTGTTCCACTATCTTAGAATGAGTATTTTCTACTATGGTTCTTGTTTGTAACACAATATAATGTAAATGCCAATTCTATTGAAAACCGACTTGCGATTCTAATGTCCGTACTATCTATTTTCCCATGACATTATTCAATGTTGTTTCTAATCGTGTTTTGTATATGAATGATATCGCTTCAATGTCATATTCTAATTAGAACATACCTATTTTCTTTCTACAGTGAAGAATTATTAATTTCTAACACATTATTTTAATAGGAATGGGTAAAGAGGAGCTGCTCCAGTTCTCTCAGACCCCTGGCTGGAGAGCTGCCCGATGGATCTGTCTCTTCATCATCTTAGCTGGATGGTGTGCTATGCTTGGTATGGCTATCTATCTCATCATCACCACACCAAGGTGTCTTCCATGGTGGCAATCCGCCGTCGTCTACCAAGTCTTCCCGAGGTCGTTCGCCGATTCACCATCTGACGTGGAGGTCATTGGAGGAGATGGTGTCGGAGATCTCAGAGGTGAGCAAATCAGGCGTACATGGAGTTACCCACCCCACCCCTTTCCTGGCGCTGCGACACTACTGTTTCTGAATGTGTACATAAGTGCACCCTTTCCTTAAAATATTTATGGCCAATTCTGGATCCGCTGGTGCATTGTATCTTGTAAATATAGAGTATTAATTAACATGAATGAAATATTGGGAATTTATGCATCAATTTTCTTCCTCTTTGAATTTGTGAAAATATGTGTTTTCAATTAGACTTTTCACACCCCCCCCCCCCCTTGCAGATTCTAAGCTCTGATTTTATTGTGAACTTCTGAAGTGAATATTATGAAATGTGCCCATCGGTCCTCTCGGAATGTATGGCAAACAACAAAGAATACAACACTCCAATACCGAAGGGCTCTTAGCTTGATCCATGGATCAATTAACTGCTTCTGTAATTCCAATACACTCTTACAACTTTAAAAGCATACTGTCCATACAACTATTGGTTGAAATATTCCCAACTTCTGTTTATTTTAGCAACCAGTAGAAATTTCACTTAACATCAGCAAAATATCCCCGTCGTTAAAATTGTTCACCAATGTTATGCCAGTATGTTGCCCAGTGTTATGTAAAAGTTTGCCCATCAGTTTCTATTCCAAGAGAGTATACATCAAATGCGATAATGTTTTCTTCTGAACCACCAGGTATCATCAGCAAAGTTGATTACATCAAATCCCTTGGAGTGAACGCGATCATGCTATCCTCCATCTACCAGTCGGGTGGACAAGATAATGGTGAAGATGTCACTGATTTCTACGCTGTCGATCAACTTCTAGGAAGCATTCAGGACTTTGATGATCTAGTTGGACAGCTGAAAGATAACGGTATGGTATCGCTTGAACTATAATATGTGCGATATGATTTTCATGAATAGAACTTAGCAAATTGCAAGTAAGATAACACTAATGTTCTATTATTTCCAGTGAGTTGTAAGTCATTTTTAATTGGATTAGCTACACCATTTCCGAAAGAATTTGAATATGTTTTCAGTAAAAGAAAAATTAAATTGAATACTGGTAAATTTTTTCTACTGCTGCTAGTTCCATATCATCAAATTATATTATCTTGCAGAATAGATCGTTTTATTACTCGTATAGCGGTAACACTGGTGGTGTTTAGTCCCTGCCCAACACCAGTAGGTATTTGAATTGATTTGATTTCAATCGGGTGTTATATTAACACTTTTCTGGTGTTGTCCTATATGCATTCCGGCTTGTGTTAAATCTAACACCTGCGTTTTGTAGTGTATATTAATGATCATTTCTCATTCATAATACTACAAAAATCATCTTTCCGACAGAGCGTTGCATATAGTTCTACTTTCCACTACGATATACTATATTGGGTCCACTATACTCCGTTTCACAGATATCAAACTCATTCTTGACTTCATCCCGAACCACTCGAGTGTTGAACACGAGTTCTTTCAGAAGAGTATGAAGGTTGTATCAGGAGACTCTGAAGAAGAAGTCAAGTATCAGAATTACTACATGTGGAAAAATGCTCCGCAACCAAATAACTGGGTAAGTGATCAAATACCTTAAACCAGGGAGTTGGGAATTTTAAACTCACAACTCCCTGCTCAAAGTACTACTACGCCTTCATAATTATAGGGGTTACGACCCCTGATCAAACCAAGAATGTGTAAATGTATACCTCTATTTTGCGGCCCGTAGGGTGTTACGACTCCAGATCAAACGTTTAGAAGCGCTTGCAAACTCGTCTGTGAAAAATCTCAATTTCTTCTCTAACACTGGAAACGATAATGACCCTCATTTTTAATTTGGTCAGCAATATTAATCAAAGTCGCAAAAATTTAATGATTGAAATGATTAAAATTTTCAGTAACTTCAAGGTATCAAGTTTTAGAGAAAATTAGTTGAAATTGCTTTTTTGCTCAAATTAGTTGAAATATTACATTATCATTTTAAACTAAAATTACTGTGCTGTTTTACTTATTTGGGTTTAGCTATAATTCTAATTGTTTAACATCTAAATTAATTGCATCGACAAATTTGAGTCAGTAAAGTCATATTTTGAAAATAATAATAAACACTAAAAACGGACGGATTTTTGTTTTTGTTTTCTGTGTATATTTCTCAAACTTTTTATGCTATGTTTTCTCCTCTCATCCTACAGATTAGTTTATACAGTGGCAGTGCATGGAATTGTAGTCAAGTCGATGATTTCTGTTACCTCCACCAACACTCTAACTATCAACCTGATTTCAACCTGGATAATAGTGAAGTGCAAACATACTTATCGGTAATCTTCAAGTTTATCTTACTCTGCTTAAAGTGAAAGTATATATTATGATTCATTGGATAGTGTTGTACCTATATTCCAGCAATATGAACCTTTATATAACACATACAAACCATGATAATTTGTAATTGTTTAAATTTGACCTATAAATATGTATTAATTGTATAGATTCGATGTGTATTGTAACAAATGGTTGTTGTCAAATATTTATTTAATCTCATATACAATTGTTTCATTATTGTTACTAAATCATTTATATTTTCTTTACTTTGTATAATTTGTTTGATATAACACAATGTGTATGAAAAAAATGCAATCAGAACAAAATGTTGGCTGTACATGTCAATGACGTTCAAATGAATAAATTCCAAATTCCAAATTCCAATCAGAACAAAATGTTGGCTGTACATGTCAATGACGTTCAAATGAATAAATTCCAAATTCCAAATTCCAAATTCCAAACGATATCCAGAGATTAAAGTTCCATTTATTTGTTACTTATTGTATATTTTCATGACAATAAATAAATTAACAAGTAAATATTATCAAACGCTAAAAACGTTAATAATGATATGAAAATATGAAAACAAAACTTCCAAACCATTCCTTCTTCTGATACAGAGGTGAATACTGATTTTTTTTTTTATAGCTTCAAAGGAAAATTTCACTTTACACTGTCATTATATATACGTTCTTCACGTTCTTTGTAACACTATTCTTTTAATGCTTTCTTTTCGTATAAAGAGGATGTTTTGATTAACGTCTGTATTAATATCAACATCTACTATAGTCTGAAAACGGATCTGAACAATATTATTATAAATATTATTTACTTGCTAGACCTGACCATTCACCATGGAAAAAAAATGTTCCTATTCATGTGATAAAAAATCGGATGGAAGTTAAAAATGAGAAACGCCTTGAAATCCGCATACAGGCATTATAAACGCAGTTGAAAATTGTTAAAGTGATAAGTGCGAGATCTGATAATTTCTCCCTTGTCAAGGGGGCTGACTTTCCTTATGTAGTTTGTTTTGCTTGTGTTTAGGATGCTCTTGAAACGTGGTTTACTCGTGGAGTAGATGGATTCAACATCCGAGGAGCCAGATACTTCTATGAAGATGACATCGGACTCAAAGATGAACCAGTTAATCCACTTTATATGCCTATAGACTCAACCAATGCGGTAATTATTCATAATCATTTCAAAGATATCTCTGGTCAATGCAAACATGTTTTTATCTGTTTCGTGTTTTAGTACTCGCCATTTTTTATTAGAACCAAAGTTTCTGTAAAATATTATGTATATATAATCATATATTATTTAATTTTGTTTCATGCAATGTGTATAGTGTATGATCTTATCAATGATGCATATTGGCCCTTTTTAAGGGGGTGTTGTAAAGCCAATTCAATCATATGATATTATATTTTTTTTCTGGTATACATTAGTAAGATATTTAAAAAAAATCATGTTGTTTGATATCTTCCTGGACCCCTATAGGAAGACCACAAATGTAGACGCTCAGAGTCATTTAGAATTCAGCATTCTCTAACATAATCTTTAGTTAACTGTGTAAACTGTGTAAACTGAAATTTTATATGAGTCTTTGAAATGAAAGTTAAATAAGTATACCAATATGATGTAATGAAAGTTATTGCAAAATTGAATGTCCTAATAGATACATCTGATAACATCAATAAACATGCGTTTTGCATTCTCACATTCATACTGCTAAATACCTACCTACCTACTTACCAGGTCGGCTAAGCTGCCGAGACCTAGTATGGATCCTCAAGTTACTCCTGGCCATCATGATATTTTTCAGTTCGTCTGTGCCAACTGCTCCAGCATCTGCTTTTAAAGTGTCAACATAGGTCTTGTGCTTTCTGCCACGTCCCTGTTGCCCATGAAGTGGCTCCCATAGAAAGAGGCCACTTGCAGCCGACTCTGGATGTTGGTAGCAGTGTCCAGCAAGTTGTATTCTTCTTGCAACTTTGTCTCTAACTTTGGGTAGATTACCAGATAGGGTATTATTTGGCATATGTTGCTTGCAATTGATGTTCAACACTGTCCTCAGCATTCTTGTATAGCAATCATTTAGTGACTTCTCCAAAGTTGGTGTTAATGTCCATGCCTCGCAACAATAGCAGCAGGATGGTCTCCACGGTTGCAATGAAAAAGCCGATCTTGGTTCTTTGAGACAATTGTGATTTCCATATGATACTCATTTTGTTGAGGGCTTGCCATGCTACTGCCTTCCTGATTTTGATATCACTTTCTGTTGAATTTACCCATGATCCAAGGTCCAAGGTACTGGTAAATGATACATCTAAAGGCAATCATTATTTTGTAAGATGAACAATACGTTGGTCTTCAGGTAAACAGGCATAAATTTGACAACATAATGGAATTGACCTACTTATCTTTTGTTATATTCCCCCTTTAGCAATATGAGTATCTTCGACACGACTACACAGCGGAATATAACGGAGAATCTCACACTCTCCTTCAAGAGTGGAGGGATGGCGTCTTCTATAAGTTCTCGACTGCAGGCACATACAGGTACTTGCTTCGTCAGTATCAATTCACAGCAAA
>BQKZ01000463.1:15912-29047 GCA_036244855.1 Temnopleurus reevesii | reverse complement strand
CCCTCCGATTATAATGCACTGAAACATGACATCCTTTCTGTTTCAGTGAACCTTGATTAACTAACCTTCGTCTTATTTTGAAATGTTTTCAGAGTATATAGACCTTGTCTCATGTCGTAACTACAGTATGATATTCCGAGACCAAATTTATGATCCCCAAAATAGAAGCAACCAAAGATATTCCGCAAACCAGTTTACCTCTGCTTCCTGATTGATGGTCTAGCGACATGAGTTTACCCAAACACTGTATTATATCATACACCTGTCTGGTTTAACTGATCACATGACCAATCTAAAATCATTTTCACTCCAATTCTCTCCTGCGCTCTCATTGGGGCACATGAACTGTCCATACAAATGTCAACTAGAATGAAAGCATAACCAACTATAAGAAAAGGGGCGTAATTTTTGCCTTTTCCAACATTGGGAATGTCCTTCGGGGTGTACTTTTTAATTTGCACCTTTTCCTCAGGGTGGAATATTATTCAAAATATTTTAACGCAGCAATTATAGGGTTCTAAACCCGCGTAATGAAGGATCACTTCATTCCAAGCCAACCACTCTACCGACTGATGAGACTGATAATCGCTGCTTTTTACAAACGGATGGATTCATGTAACATCACGCATAGACTCCGTATACGTGAAATATGGAAACACATTTCCCGTCTACCCATCAAGAGGGAAGGTTCTCCATAGTCAAAGTATCTGCCTGAGATTAAATGTATAGATTCGTAATGCAGAAAGTGATGTTAAACGAGCTTATGTATTCGCAAGTTGCTTTACATGCTTAAATATATCTATGTAGGATATTAGGAGTACATTTTTGCTCGTATTCTGTGTATTTTACGTCGAACAGGTCAATACGCCATCGTTCCTTCGGTGTGCTAAGTGTTTTAGCGCGGGGGAGCGTCGGTCTGACATTGGCGGTGCGATCGGTGGTATTGTCTGCGGTGTGTGAGTTCGCGTTCATTTTGTACGTGAAGCATGTTCTGTGAGGAAGTACGACCGCAGCAGGTTTGTTTTATTTTGCGATAATTAAGCCATTTCTAGGTCGATTTCATTCAAACAAACTATGAACATGCTCTAATTTACTATTGAAAAACTGCATTATGGTAATAATTTTACTGCAGCTCGCAAACTAGTTAAATATCTGAAGTGCCCTCCTCCCAAAACTGGTCGTTCGCTTTAACGAAAGGTCTGATGTCCAAATGTCAATAAGAGCGGTTTCACAGCACATTCATTCATCGCGCGGGTTTGAACCCCACAACAGTCTGGCTTTTTTATATTTTGGAAAATGTTGCAGTACTGCGTCATGTAAAATATGCTTCTTGTGCTGCAGCATTTAAACTTTAAGGTGCAAAGTTGTATTCTTTCAATTATCGTACACTGTTTACACAATCTTACCATTTTCATTGAGCAGAATAACGTGACTTGCTGCATGGGTTCATCCTATAGGAGAAATCAAAATTGATAAATCAATATTATTCGGTATAATAATTATTATCATTCTGATGCAGTCATCAATTTCAATTTTCCAAAGCTTATGAAGCTAATTTATCTAGCAAGTTATTTTGACGTTCCATTGTCACATTTCTTAGATTATCATTGCATCATAGATCATCCTCATTTTTATGAGGAATTACAAAAATACAAACAACGTAACAAGCATCTATCAAGCATGTTTCCTACTTCGAGTGACAATAGATTTGTATCTCATCTATAATCTATCTATCTTATTATTGTTAGAGTAATTAGTTTATAAAATGCCTACCAAAATACCCATTTCTGCCCCATTCTAATAGAAAAAGAAGAGAATAGTGAAATAATAGGTCTGCATAATGTATTATACTGAAGCAGAATGGTGAAACATGGGGGGGGGGGGGTCAGTGAAATCAAATGTACTTAATGTAGGGGAAAGGTCGTAAGCTGGAGATTGTATGTGTACCGATTTCATGCAGCCGTATTTACACATCCTTCACAAAAAAAAGTCCCTGATATACCACTGACAACTCTATACCCCCCCCAAAAAAAAAAAAAATATATATATATATATATATATATATATATAGCGACATCGACCTCCATTCTCTATCTCCCCACCCTCCCCGTGCATTCGATTACGAGTTCATAGCAATCAACGTACGAATTCGACGACATGGTCGACCAGCATCCTCATTCCGACTGTAACCGGAGATGATTCATTCTTGACAGGTCTGTTCGATCTTGGTCCATAGTGTCTGATGAGTTTATGATGTAATCTTGTCTTCACCTCGCGTATTCCATCACCAATCCATTCCTCATCGCTTCCTGCCAAGGTCAAAATATATAAAAACCCTCAATCACAATTAACTGTGCAAATTAGTGGTAAGAATCAAGCCTAGAGAACCCACCGTGTCGACATGCATGGCATGAGTACTTAGGTAATTATAATCTAGCCAGGCATACATCATATATGGCCAAAACTTCCGCTTCTGTAATCATCATTTGAGCAAAATGGATACACTAAATCGACTGACTAAAATAACGTGAAATTGTTCTAATGAATTAAGTGAAGGAGTGTTGCAGTTGACCGTTTTGTGTCCCTGGACTTTGGCATTCACATAAATACCTGTAATGATTCGAAGAGCGGCTTCTAGCACGGCCACATTACCCTCACATAGACTTTCCCGGGCGTGCTGCATTAATTTCTGCTTTTCATTCGTGTTCCTAATTTAACAGATTATATCAAATGTTCATGATGTTTCCATGGAGGACATGAGGATCGCATCAATACAGGGTTTTATGTTTAATGTAAGAGATCTAGATCAATCTACCACGCCCTCATGTATGTCGGCACCAAACGCTCGAATGAAACACACCATGCATGGTCGTGAGTGAATCTAAATTTTTCATCAAGCTGTTCATTTTAGATGTCCTTTTTGTTAATATGAACAATTATTCTCATATATCACTGTATATCAAAAATGCCTCACACATATTTGTGTGCCTAGCTTCAATCAATTAATTTGACGCTCTCAGTGAGCAGAAAGACGCAGGGAATACGCTGAACTGACGTTGATAATTATGTTCATCTTGTCCTTGACATACGCACATTTTAGCGTTAGCTAAATGTGTCTCTTGTAAATAGGAACTGTCAAAGAGATTGATATAACGCTCATGACTGTAGTAGGCGAATATACTTTAGTAATACCTGCTTGTAAATGTACCTTCTCGGCATTACATTCCCTCAATCGCGAAACAGATATAGTACAAAAGTAAAAGCACACTGGGATAACATTTTCAAAGCAAAATGAGATTTGTCAAAAATTACTAGCACACATGAACATGATAAATGATGCCTATAATGCATGATGGGTACAAATTTATTCATGATACTGGCAATCAGCAAAGGATCAAAAGCTCATTGAGCAATAGAACTTTAGAAACGGTGGGATTATTGGACAAACGAGATTGCAAAGGCATGCTCTGTATATTCCCGAACATTGGCATGATCAACAACGTTACTGGTGTGAAGTAATATTCGAATGGAGGGGCACAATGAGATGTCGCCACAAAGTCGAATGGGTCACGGGGGAAAAGGGTTCGATGCATATGAATGATAAATAGACCCCACAAGGGGTATAACAATTTGAGTTTACAGACCTGCCATAGCAAGATTACAGAAAATGTATCATCTGCTGGAAAAAAAATGTTCCCCCCCCCAAAAAAAAAAAAAAAAAAAAAATGCCACCTGAGTGTATGAATGAAACAATACTTGATCAATAATCTTCTTAATAAACATAAATATGTTCTTATACCAATACCATATATACATTCTAAAAGTATCACACGCAAAATTCTAATCTCTTTTATTATTTCATTCACCCACTCACCCGTTTATTCTGGTCTTGCATCAATATTTCATCTATTCTACCCTACACTTTACCATTGACACTACATACTGGGAAGCTATTCAGCAATGTGGTAAACTTTAGAAACGAATGAGGTGTCACTTCTTCGAGAAAATGTGACACAATGTGACACAATATAAAAATACAATTCCCATAGTTTTTTGTGTATCCATAAACTAACGTTTCTTTTTTTTGACGGAGTTTACATATTAGATGGATGGTACATTATATACAAAAATATGGTAAGGGAGGATGGAGGGAAAAACATAGTTTATCATACACTTAGAAAAACATATATTCAAAATATAAATTATATTATCTTTAATTATGTGTATTATATTTATTTTCCAATTGTTATACTGAATTGATCTGTGTTCTGCTGGAAATGAAAGTAACAAAATTGAATAAAAAATAAATGAAATGATTCTCCTCTCTTGAGGAAAAAGGGATATATCGTACAATTTTCAAAGAGATTCTTGCTTTAAAAATGCCATGAACAGCAAGCAATATTGAAAAAACCGCGATATAACCATTCATGGAAATTCCATCTTGATCCGCCCCTTCTATATACGTGCATAGGCAGTGATATTGGACCATTCTATGACATATCCCAAATTGCGATTACCATATCACCCAATTTCACTCGTTTGGTCAATTACTTATGAAGCACGTGTATTGACTTCATTATCAAGTGGAAGTTCATTTGGGCGAAAGACTCGGAAGCAACCTTGAACTTCACCTTCTCATTGAAGTAAATATGTGTAGAGGTATCAGATGGCTTACACCTACATGGACTTTCACAGGTTCATTACGGTTGGTCTTTATCAAGATGAGAATGAAAAACCGAATGCTTTTCTCTTGCTGAAGAAAGATTTTTGTGTTTTCACTAAAAAGTGCTTTGCGTATTTGCAAACTATTCATTCAGCAATCTTTGCAGAGAATGAAAACTGCTTTATGGAAAGAAAGAAATGAATCTCCCAAAACAAAACGACAATGCTGAGGAAAAAAGCAAAAATTAGGAGGAATCCTGGACTGTGGAACTAATGCAGCCCAAGCATTCTCCCCTTGGGAGTATAGGAAGAAGAACTTATGGGTGTTGTTCAAAAGTTGCAATTGGTCGCAAGTTGCAGTTGATCGGAACGCGCCAATCAAAATCATTGTTTCATGCGTGTCTTGTTAGATGCGCATACCGCGCGCGAATGAAAATGCGCGTTACAATGTGCAAAGATGCAATTGATTTGCAGTTGATTTTGAGCAACACCTCATTAGACATTTTAAGTAGCGTATACGCGACGTATGAGCCTATGAGGAATATGACAAATACGTTGGCGTTTGGNTACGATGCCATTTGGAAATGTGCATAGCGTATTCATAACGATTTAGACGTATGCAAAACGTTTTCTATAACGATTCGATAAATTATGTGCAACGATAGCGTAACTTGCGCACGTTAGTGA
This sequence comes from Temnopleurus reevesii, assembly GCA_036244855.1. NCBI lineage: Eukaryota > Metazoa > Echinodermata > Echinoidea > Temnopleuroida > Temnopleuridae > Temnopleurus > Temnopleurus reevesii. The sequence goes on along the minus strand of BQKZ01000463.1, from coordinate 23,698 downwards.
CGTTATGGATATGTTTCCATACAGGAAAGGCTAAAAAATAAATCAACATATTCCGACTCATGAGCAACTTAAGAGTAACATTTGTGAACGTGTGTCGACGATCGCGTTACGTCCCTATAAGTAATACGGAAGCCTTTTCGACGTGTTATGACGTTTGTTAACGCTTCTCTCAAATATCGGCATCATCATATTGTTTTGGACGTCGAGATCCGAAAACACCAATAAGTTGTGAATGCAAGAGATACACTAAGCACACGTTGAAATATGTCGGCGAGTCATTCTAAATAAGGTACTATTACCGAATACATACGTTCAAGTCGTTATGAATACGTTATTCATACGCTTAGATTTTCCCTAGAGTTCAATAAAAGCTCAGCGTATGCCAAGGTTTTGAGAAATGTTCATACATCTGGAATGTGCTGGCTAAAACATGTGATAGCACCATAAAGTTGTTGTTGTTGTTGTTGTTGTTGTTGTTGTTGTTGTTGTTGTTGTTGTTGTTAATGATGATGATAATGATGACGATGATGATGATGATGATGATCACGATGATGACTAAGGAGTATAAGAATGAAGAGTATTGAGGGGTACAATATGGAGGTGATAATAATGAAAACGATCCACGCATCGCGGAACGTTTGGAAAAGTGGCAGGACTCAAAGTGGAAGGCTGTGTATACAGCCATATGAATATTTGCACACATTATTTTACTGATCATGATTATTCATGATCAGTGATGATGATGATGATGATGATGATGATGATGATGATGATGATGATGATGATGATGATGATGATAATAATGATGATGATTGTGATAATGATGATCATAGTTTCAAAGTATAGAAGCAAAATCAAGAAAANATGATGATCATAGTTTCAAAGTATAGAAGCAAAATCAAGAAAACGAATAAATGCGGACATTATGATAGTGAAAGTCGCTTTTCTATGCGCGTCTTATCGGAATAAGCACATTGTCGATTAAGAGTTAAGATCGTCAACGATTTTAATACTGGCTTAGATCTCCGTGGGTGAGATTAAATAGCGTCATAAGAAGATTACTAAAATGGGGTCATAAATCGGCTTAATTCTATTTTTTAGTACCTCATGAATTCTATATCACAATGTAAGCTATAACGTGGTGAGATTAGGGACTTTTAGCAAACAAGACGGGAGTGCCGATCACAACGTTAGCTCTAAGGTCCATTCCAGAAGTAGCGTTGTGTTGGGGCACCCTTCTGGAACGGACCTTAGAGCTAACGTTGTGATCGGCCCTCCCGTCTCCTATGCTAAAGGTCCCTTTTATCGTGTATACGACGGTCTTTGTCATTTGTCAGAATTGTGTGCACCAGACTGATGGGTGGCAGTTGATTGGATATAATTGTCTCTCCTCTCTAATATGTGTCATTGTTGAAGCTTAATTGTACTCTGGCACAAATACCAAACTGGTAAATGCACAGAGGAGTAGTTTTACTGAAACTAACATAATTATGCGCATGTAGATCACAATTTGACCGAATTAAACGTCTGTTGATTTAGCATTTGCTAACGAAAGGTGCAAAAGATTGCGCACAATCTTCAATGTTCAAATTTGCGGAAAAGTGGAAAAAAAATTGTAAAGAAGAATATAGTCTTTATATTAAACTTGTAAAGCTTAAAACAAAGTTTCATGTTACCTCTGCAACAATAATATGAATGGAATTTAAAAGACAGGGGGAGAAAGAATGAAATGGCGTCGTAACCTTATTACCTGGAGATATGATTTATCAATCACTAATTTTGTTTTATTGACACAGACCGCTTCACCCCTTAACACAGACAATTTTCCCTCACTTTTTCAGTTAATACAATGTGTGAGCCCATGGGGGTGTGTAATTACACTTTTCAAAACGCTCTGCGGTGTCCGAAATAGACCAACTATATTTGTATTTCCTTTCCCATGAAACTTGTTGAAATGCACATTTAAGATATAGTCAGCCATACAATTCTGTAACATGAAATCTAAACCATATTCTCTACTCAAAAAGTGGCATATAGCCCTGGGCATGGAGTGTGGGTTGCACTTGAAGACTCCTCTTCAACGCACGCAGATGAAACTGATCCTTATATCTGATACCTATAATTGAGAAGAATGCAGGTAGATTTTGATCAGTTATTTCAAGAATAATTATCAGCAAGTGTCAACCCGTTCATTATGAAGGACGATGCAGAGTTCAAAAGGGTACATTAAACTGAAAGGGTATTTATAACTAATATTAATATCATCTGAACAATTTAAAAATATGAGAATTTATAGAAAACAACAACTGCTTTAAAAATTATATAAATTTAGACTTTGGAAAATAGCATATTTAGCTACTCCTAATATATTTTGTAAATGAGTATAATATGTTGCTCCCACAGACCTGTATAGGAGGGGCAAATTCCCCCCCCCCCCCCTCCCCCTGCAAGCTGAGGGTCCACTTAAGAAAAAGTTGGTTTTGAAAGACCTATCTTGTTTGGCGTGTCACCACGCCGGAGGAATAAAATGTGCAAGCATTTTTTTGTAAAGACATCGGCTGTAAAAACTGTCTTTTTGTCCAACCCCCATCAACCGCAGAAATCATGTAGTTATGAGCCCGCTTCCACAAAAATTCAAACTTTGACCGTCTATAAACATTATAAATCTCCAGTGACAATGTATCATGTATCATGTTTAAGTGTTTAAGAGTAAACAATGACACACAATCTCTAGTTTTCATAGTTACCTATATATAGTCTAGGCTATGCAAATTAGAAAATGAAATGCATGACATTTACCTTTCAGTAATCGTTTTCATTTTTATTCAAACAAGCGGTTTTCGAAGAATACTTTTTACTGACAAAACATAGTCGCAGATCATGTCGTTATAATCATGATTATAAGTTCTGAACTCGGAACTAAGCAATTCATTTCATAACGATATACATGTAGCTCGGACGGATGTTATGCTGTATTAAATTTTTTTTAATGCACCTGATAAAATGTTTCATCCAAAATGGGACATGGACTGAGAGCTTTCTAAACAGGGAAAGTGCTATTAGATCTAAATTCAGAATATTATTGAAATTGAGAATGAAATTCAGCCTTACAAAAATATTTACCGTAGAATAAAAAGCCAAAGATAACATCACACAATGTAACATATGAAAATAGTCAACGAAAGCAATTTGTTCAAGATCTGATAGAAAAGAGAGCTACATATTTTGATAAACCTTAAAAAAATAATATCGTACATTATCTATTGCATATAATTATGTCTATATAATGGAAATGGTTATGTGCAGTCATTAAAACAAATACTCTGTAACATCATCATGTATGTTTATCTACACTTACCATCGGCGTGAGCAGCGATTGCAATTACAAGCACCACAAATGATGATGCACAGAGTCCAACACATCCTCTCATCATATTGAAACAAAATATGGATAAAAATCAAATGTTTTCAAAGCTTAAAATCCAAATGTAAGCTGACGTGATTAACGTTGCGAAACACATCGATAATATCCAAGTATGTGCCTCTCACTGGTGCTTTCATGAATAGCCGAAAACACAGATGAAGCGTCTACCACTTAGTAGTACCTTCACTCGACCGATCAACTGATTGCGTTTAAATGCATCAGACACGAAATCCTGGAACAATGTCAAATTTACTCTCAAATATACGCGGGTCGCCGGGCGGCTACTCCCAGCAATCGAGAGTGAATAATGTTTGCTAGCAATCTTCTGATGATCATAAAACAAGCAATCGAGCCTAGTTTAGCATCGATCACATCAATTAGACAGGATAATTCTTCTCAACCTGAACTATGTCTATATAAGCTCACGTGACTGTGCATCTTCAATAAAAACCCGCTTGAAAATTGTCTTTCGAGAAGAGATGTGGGGGGGGGGGGAATACTTTCACTTACCTAATTTACGACATGTGTTATCTGGAGTAGGTAAAAATCTAATCCGAATTAAGCAGTAATTCGTAATCATCTGCTCTGACTTCTTCAATAATAGGCAATACAATTTTAATCAAGAGCAGTAATCTGATTAGACCCGTACACACTGAAAGAAAAGGGTGCACACAGGGTGCCAACTTTCGCCAAAAAGATGCAATCTGGGGGAAATCGGAAAGGTGCAGTATTGCACCCTTCTGATGTATACGCCTCCAGCCCCCTCCCCCAAAAGTGTACTTAAAGGTTTGCAAACTACAAAAAAACGAGCAATATTGTACCTTTTGACAGCCTCAAACGGACAATGTGTTATGTCATTGAGTCATTGTTTGATATCTTTTACAATCTCCATCGTTTGTGCACCGGAGCGTGGCATGATCGGATAAGCTAGAACCGAAACCAAGCAAACCTACACCCTCAATGGCGCGTCGGATTGAATAACCTGAGCACTCCTCAGAATGTAAAATCATACCCTTGGTGGTTCGATTTTCACGTAAAAAGTGCAATTATTTTGCAAAAAAGGTGCACTCAAGGTGGCATTTAAAAAAAAAATCTTCGTCTGTCTTCATTCGATTATATTTTCAATCATTGTTATTTTGTATATGTTTCGATTTAATTCAATTCAAAGTAGAATGAAGTTCCTTCATTACAATACAAACTTTAGGTGTACAAATCAATAATCTGCAAAATAGAGAGCAAATGCTAAAAAAGAAACTAGCACATGAAATAAAAGGTAGAGAAATTTAAGAAAAAGTCACATATTCGGAAGCAGAGTTTGTGTTGGGTACACTTCTCCACAGATCTTGAATCCTTTATTTACTGGACGCATCTCATAAGGTGATTCGACTAAAATCTTAATCTCTACCAATCTCCTAGTTTATAAAGCTTAGTATGCATCGGGGAATGTTGATACATATATTATACTGCCTTAGTTATTAATAAAATACAACAGAAATATGTGTGTATCTTTGAATCGAGCTGCGCCATTCTGAATGAAAAACGAGAGTGGTGGAGCTGCCAATCTTCCAGGGTGGTTCTACATTTGTATATCTTTGTACGGTATTATTGAAAAAAAAGGGGGGGGGGGATTCTTTCATTAGAGGTTCTATGACCATATAAATTACACAAATAAAATGGAATAGGAATCAAAATTGAGCAGAATATTCCAATATGTTTATAAGACAAAAAAAATATGTGTCGATGCCCTCAACCAACCGACCCTCTGAAAATAGCCAGACGTGAACTTTTTAAGTTTTTCACAATAATATAAAAACATGAGGAATACGATCTTAAAACCCCTTCTCAGTCAAATCAATAAAAAAAAAACATATGAAATGAAACCTGAAAAGTCAATTTCAGACGTTTTAGGGTCTTTTTACCTCAATTTAAGTCGTAATTACTACATGGATTCTATTCCGAAAAAAAAAAGGAATAGATGTACTAAAAAATTCCGACCGGCCCACGCGTTATTCTACTCAAAAAGTCATCGATGGACATCCAAACATATCCTAGAGATACACTTTTGTGTTGGAAATGAAATGAAATAACAATGCCAAAATATATAAGCATGCGCAAATGCAGAATCTGACATACGGGGTCGGGTCGACTTTTATTTGGCGCCCCCTCTAATGACACCCCAGGACAAGCAAAGAAAAAAAAAAGGGAATTTGGGCGCCCGTCTATTTTGTGACCCATAGATTAGCTTACATAATTGTGCCCCCTCCCACCCATCCGAATAGAGGGGAGGTGCGATCGAGACCCCCCCCCCCCCCCCCAATACTACGTGCATGTAAAGTAATCATCCAAGTGCGATGTTTCATTATTAAGCTATGAAAGGAGGACTATTTTAAGAATGACTTGTATTAATACTTGTGCTTGATCACTGATAATCTTTGGAGTATTGACCATAAGAGGTGATACGAGTCGATCATAAAGTCTCTCCTAACTTAGTGAAACATTACCTAGGACAGTATGACTAGTCATGGTCAGGAAGAAAGTAGACGAAGCGTTTGAACTTGTGGTTTGAACACACTACATTTCGCTTCTCCCAGTTGTATTGGAGCTCAACATCGCCATCTATCAAGCCAAAGCTGAAGTGATAAATCGGGTCTGAATAGTTAATCGGTCTGAATAATTCATTCTGCATATTCAGTTAGCATGCTTTGAACAAATATCATTGATGGAGAATAAATATACTTAACGTGCACGATAAAATTACTTGTCTGGTTGCTCATGAAATAGATGATGGTGGCAATTATGTGAAAATGACATTTAAAATCAATTATCATTATCTCAAGGCAAATTAGACATCCACGGGGCGTAGGCAGTATTTCATAAATGGGATGGGGTTCGAATTTTGCTTATACGATTCACCGGATGAGCCTTGCAGTTCGTATGGTTCGTACAAGAAAGGGAGGGATGTCCTGTTTTTTTTAAACAAATAACATAATTTAGATAACTGTGCCATGCTGTATATTTTCAGAAAATTCGATAAATAGCACATATTAAACCATTATACTTATATTCGAAGATACAAAGTAGTAATCGGAAATTACTTGTCTGTCCAATTTAGTATTTTGGAGGCCTAAGAAGAGGGAAGTTCGATCAAACCCGTTTGGCCTTCAGGAACATGCATGCTGTATAACGACCTGTGCAATGTTAATATATGCACACAACAAAAAGTAACCAACACTAAATGTTACCTAACTTTTTTTGTGATAGAGATAGTTCCAGTAGCAAATTTTACAAGTATCGTCATTGTTTTCTGGCTAGATAATATGTGGAAATCAACATGATTCATATGAAAAGTGTATTCGTTTAGAATATAAACTGAGCATAAAAATGAGCAGAAAGCAAGCAAGTCACATATTTTCAAGTATAGGGTGTCTTTGGCATAAGACACTCATTGGTTAAAAAATTTGACTTTAAAAGAGGGGGAGTAAATGTGTGTTTATATAAATCTTATGATAAACATATCATATGTTAATGAATTTGAATATGGACATCGACGTTAAAAAAGGCCACTAAAGTTGCTCAGCAACATAATCGTTTGATTGAAAACTGTTAAAATGACGAAAAGAGTAATAGGTTTGTACATATTCTTTCTTGGAGGTTCTTAAGGGTATAGGCAAAGGAGTAAAGTATAGGCATTCCTTGGGGTATGTGAGCATAGTGGCTTGAATTATTTAAAAAAAAAAGCTTGTGCAATAAGTCCTGTCGCCGGAAAAAGGGGAAAAAAAAAGAAGAAGAAAAAAAAAGTCACAAGTGCTATTAAAAACCCTTTTTAGCTCCCTTCCTCTGGTGCGCGGATGGCAAGTGATGGCGCCAAATTGAGGTAGGATAAGGGTGCAAAATGTGCTGAAGTATCTTGTTTGTCAAGAGTGATCAACACACTAAGAATAAATGTTGCATCTTGCACTAAAAAAACAAATTAACACTCCTAGAGTACCTTTTAGGGTGCAATATTTTACAAAAAACATTACATTTGTATTTAAAATGAAATGAGGCAGCTGTAGGATGTCTGCCCGCGCCATAAAATATCGCTTCATTCTAAGTCAGACGATTTATCGACTGAGGTTTAAGAGCATGTTAAGAACTTAAAAGCAAAGAGCTCTTAAACGAACGTACAGACCCTGAGGACGAATTTCCCTCCAAATGGTAAATTTCAAAAACTTATCATTGCTGTTTTAACAAGATATCTGCATACAATTTGGACTAAGTCGGGCCAAAGAGGCATAGTAGAACGTTTTGCAAAGCAAGTGTTGGCAGAGAGGGGGGTCTGAAGCTCTATCTTGAGACAATGAAAAATGGGTTTTGCAGCCC
>BQKZ01000462.1:149610-163690 GCA_036244855.1 Temnopleurus reevesii | reverse complement strand
TAGGGGAGGGGCGTGCGACAGGACGCCCCTCCCCCTCCTGGATTCGCTAGTGAAGAAGTACAACAAAATAGGCTGTTGCAATTTTCAATTTGCATTTGGAACGTGTAAGTTTGAGTCAAATGCTATGCACAATGATGGAGTGAATAAGAAATAGAAGTTTGTATCCCTTTTCCACAGAAAAGTAAGTAGCACCGAAACTGTAGCCCATGGCCTATTCAGGGCCTACCATACAAATAGGGCCCTCTCTTGAGGGAAATTTAAAGACACATGATCGTACGTGAGATACGATCGACCGGTACGATCGATACGCGCATTACAAAAAAACTCACATTTCTCTAGCTCTCTTCCTGTATGAAAAGTTCGACAACCCGCGTGCCTGATATACACAGATGTTTTCAAACTGCATAAGGGAAACGAGTCTTGGAACACACTTATTTACATTTTGTAGGTCTACCGTGAATATCTGAAGTGACTAATATAGCTCTGAAAAAAAATCAGTAATTTCACATTTTGTAAATGTGATTCGGTAACAGAAAATGTTAGGCCTTTTAGTTTTACTTTTTAGTAGACCAGTTTCAAAGGAGGATTGGACATAATGAAGGACAAAATGGATTATATCAGGAATATACATATTATATAATTGTGTGAGTATCAAGTTTTCACTTTTCAATAAGAATTTAGTTTAAAGTTGATTTTAACACTTTAACACTTGGACTCGATAGATAGCCGTAGGAAGCTTTATGTGGACCTTTTACACAAGTGCGGCGGCTAGGCTATACTAGGCGCCTAGCTAGCCTAGCCAAGGCCAGGCTAGCTGCGGCGCATGCGCTGCGCTGCGCGGGCTACCGACGGCAACAAATTCGATCATCGTCGCGCACGATCCGATCCACAATTAATCGATAAACCTTGTCGATTGGCACTAGACTTGGGGCGTCTTTAATTGTCATTAAGACATTATGAGGTTGTATATTGTGTATAAATTAACAAAAATATTAGAAGAAATATACGGTATACTTTTTGTTTGTTAGATCCAGCATCGGCATATCTCGTTTGTATTATAATCCAACAATTTGACTGCTATTAAATGATCGATGACTATGANCCCCCCCAGTATAAACTTGGTCTGAAATAGCCCAGTTAAAATAGGGTTAACCTCTGCTGCCGCTAGTTGATCACCATCCTGCACCGTGGCACTGCCCCTACTACAGCCCATGGCTGATCCAGATGGGTAGGAATCAGAGGGAGACAGAGAGGGGGATGAATTGGGGTGAGGGGGTTGGATGGGGATGAGGGGTAAGACAGGGCTGGAGGGTGAGTTAAAGCAGACAGGGGGAGAGGAAAGTGGGAGGTAGGTCTGTCCTAAAAGTTTATACCTCTGCTGCCACTTGTCAGCCACCATCCTGCACCATTGCCCTACCCCCAAAAGCCACAGGCATTTCCATAACATTTTGTAGAGCCCAAAATGGCTAAAAAAAAACCTGCACAATTTTCAGTATATATTTATAAAGTAAAGATAAAGATACCATCACTTTTGTAAGTTACATTGATTCATTCTAGCATAAATATGCTTCAAGTTGTTCTGCAATAAATTTCATCTCAAACCACGACAAAAAAGGGTTGAAACAGCAAAGAAAAACATATAACATAAAATGTAAAACTTTTTGGCTGGGATTTGTTCTTCTATTGCAGCCCTGTTGAAGAGCGTTTGTTCGTGATCTGTACTCGCCCCCTCCCGGATCCAATCATATGTGATGTCTTCAGGAGATTTGGAAATTTCATCAGTTACAAGAACGTCCATGGACGCAACTATGGATATGCCAAGTTTGCAAGTGAGTTTTTTTTCTCTTCATTGTAGATAGAAAATGTGCAAAGGTAACTCTGCCTTAGTGCAATTGATCTCAAGTTGCACGTGATCAGCACCCTCCAATAAAAAATATTGTTACATGCTTGTTTTGCAAGAAGTGTGGAGTATCACAAAAGAAAATGTGTGTTTCAATTTCCAACTGAGTTTTGATCATTTGCAACCTTCTAGCAACACTCCATAGTCAAATCTCTTGGAACCACAAACATTTTTTGAACTGCAAGGAGGGATTTGACTTGCGAGAGGTCAATAAGACAGGTTTTATATTCAATGTTTTCTCCCAGCCACTGATTGGTGGACAAAGGTAGAGTCAAAGGTAGAGTCCACACTTTTTCTTCTAAAACAGTTGTTCATAAGTCAATCTTTTTGTATGTTTTTCCACATTTTCTAGATGAACTATTCATGGAAATGTTTGTGTTAAATTATGTCAAAAGAGGGTGTTCAAGATTTCAGTATTGTACACAATCTTTGTGCTTTATCTGTGTTATTTTCCCTATTTTATGTTTTTTCTCAATCCAAACTCAGGATCTTTTCAATAATCATAATTTTTCTTTTGTTATTTTATCGCTGTTTTATCTTTACAAAACCCCAGAAAACACTTCAAAATGTTAATCATTTTGTTTTTCAAATTCTTCTTTCAGGAAAGGAATCAGCTGAAATATGTCTGAACACCCTTCATGGTCAGACAATAGCTGGCGAGAAGCTCAAAGTCATTGTTGCCGACCCTGAACCAGAAGAGAGGAAGCGCCCTCGTACGACCTGAGACTGCCAGCTTGCCGCGCATTTCTCCAGTTTGGGTAAGTCCGTTTTGTTTTTTGCTTACAATCCGTCTGCAATATTCAATCACAAAATAGCTACTCTAGATATCTATAGACAGCTATCTATAGACAGATAAAAATACTATATTGAAGAGAGTTGATTAGTTTTCTCATGATGTGCAAATGTAGAATGTAGGTAGCATGGCAATTCAGCTGCTGTATACTGCTAGCCTTCACCAGATATGACATTTTGGCTGTTGTATACTGTTCTACGTTTGCACATCATGAGACAACTGATTGATTCTCTGCAATTATTCTTCACTACGATAAGCCTCTTTCGATTAAAAAATAATCAACTTGTCCTGACACCATTTTCTATCACTCTAGGCAGGGTTGGTCTAGGGCATTCAAAAAAATTATATTTTATGTTTATCTCGTTGCTACATGTACAACTGTACATGTTGTAATTCTAATATAAATGAGGAACATCAGTTTTCACTCATTAGGTATATAAATGCTTTAGCTAACCTGACTTAGAAGGTCCAGCAGATTTAGGAAGGGCCCCTGTAAACAATAGAATATTTCAAGAACATTTGTATTCTTCCAAAGGCAGCGTCGAACATTGAATCCCCCCAAACCCCAATACAAAAATAATAAGGCATTCTATTGGAGCGCACTGGGATTTTTTAATGTAGATTTCTCCTGGTTTCTTTTGGCCACTGAAAAACATGTTTCAAAGTATTCAAGCAGCTAATATTTCAGAAAATTCATAAATTCATCAATATTTTGAAATATGTAGAATAGATGGTACCCACTGACACAAATTGGTCGTACCTTACTTTAATTCACATTCTATAGATGAAGGAGTTCCATTTTTTTCATACATAAGTGCATCATTGAGGGGATACTTTGGGATTGTTTATTCTGTCATTTGCCCAGCCTTCACTGCAAAGCGAGAGGGTTAATATGTTCAGAAAATAAGCTTATACTTTTAACTTTCAACTCATCCAAAAAGCAAAGCTATCGCATTTGGTCATAGTACTCCACATTTGGTTATTGGATTGTGAATATTCATAAAAGGTTGTTGAAGATTTTGTGCATTTTAAGTTTCATAATTTTCATCTTTTGCAATGACACTGCTTTGCAAAATATCCTACGAATGGAAAGCCTTTTCTCAAAATTATCTTGGCAATGAATTTTCAATTAGACAAACTTCTTTTTATTGAAATAAAATGGAGTAAGGCTGTGTATTACAAGTCCTGTTAAAAGTGCATGGGATAGAATAGACAAAGATGGTATTTTTATAGCAAAGCATATGTGGCATGAAGAGGGATAAATGGGTACATCATTAATTCTCTTTCTCAATATCTTCATTGACCTAGCCTAGTAATCGCATGTTATTTTCCATTTCATTCAAATCTCCGGCACAGTATTTTGAATGTTTTTCTCACTGAAACAAACAAACAAAAATTTTGTTTAAAGGCCAAGAATATATACCTACGTTGAACTTAACTTAACTGAACTGAACTAAACTAAAGACACTTCACTAAAAACTTGTTTTTGAGATGGTTTGACGATTCATGTGACATGTTCTAACTNAACACCCTTCATGGTCAGACAATAGCTGGCGAGAAGCTCAAAGTCATTGTTGCCGACCCCGAACCAGAAGAGAGGAAGCGCCCTCGTACGACCTGAAATTGCCAGCATAACATGTGTTTCTCCAGTTTGGGTAAGTCCCATTTTTTCTTTTGTTTAAAATCAGTATGCAATATTCAACCACAAAATGGCCACTTTAGATATCTATTGACAGACGAAGGGGGTGTTGTAATAAAAATTGCAAATCAGTTTCAAATTTATATGCATATTTTTATTTGTGTATGGTCTGCGCTCTTTAGAAAATATGCATAAAACAAGGATTTTGATTGATGATCAACTGCAGCTTGCAAGTGATAGAAAGTTTGTCGCAACACCCCTTAAGATGGACAAAATAATGAACTTGTCATGACACCATTTTCTATCTTTTTAAGACATATTGGTAAATGCTATATCTTTATCTCCTTACTTAGTTTACTAATGCTCGAATTATTTTAGTTTTGACTGAGTAGGTATTTATATGCATACATTTAGAGATGCTTTAGCTAACCTGACTAAGAAGGTTCAGCGGATTTAGGAAGAAAAAATGCTGAAAGGAATCTCATGCTTATTCTTCCACATGCAGAGTCTAACATTTTCTTCCTCCCATAAAAAATAAGGTAAAGGTAGTCTATTTGAGAAAATTGGGATTTTTTCATGAGGATTCTTCATCATTCCTTCTAGACATACACTTTCAAGGAGCTAATATTTCAGAAAATTCATTAATCAATCAATGAAAAGCTATGGATTAGATGATACGCACACATTTGTTGTACTTTTATACTTGTTCTCCACATTCTGTAGATGAAGGAGTTTCATATTTTTCATGTTTTAGTGCATTGTTGAGGGGACATTTTGGGATTATTTTTTTTCTGTCATTTGCCCGGCCTACACTGCAAAGTGAGAACGTTAATATGCAAAATATGCAAAAGAAAATATGCAAAATATTCTACAAATGGAAAGCCCTTTCTCAAAATCATCTTGGCAATGGATTTTCAACTAATCAAACTTCTGCTTTAGAAATAGAATTTAGTAAGCTTACTTTTTACACAATCCTGTTAGAGTGCATGGGATGGAATAGACAATGATGATATTTTTCTTAATTTGGCAAAGCATATTTTGCACGTAGAGGGTTAAATTGGTACATCATAAATTCTGTTACTAAATTTCTTCATTTGCTTAGTCTAGTGATTGCTTGTTATTTTCCTTTTCATTCAAATCTTTGGCACAGCATTCTGAATGTTTTTCTCATTGAAACAAACAAATAAGAAATCATTATTTAATGCCAAGAATATACTTTCACGTTGAACTTAACCTAACTGAACTGAACTGAACCAAAGACACTTAACTTAGAACTTGTTTTTGAGATGGTTTGACGATTCATGTGACATGTTCTAACTGTTCTAACTCTCTTCATTGGCACAGAACCCATTCCAAGACTCGAGACTTAGACCCGTATAGTAATCAAGATATTCCGCTCTCACATCTACTACGAGACTCTGAACAATACCTCTGTGTACGCTAAGACTGTTACACTTGTGGAATCTTCGCTTTATGCCACAAGACTAAGACTCCTGAAGTTGGAAGACAGCGATATACACTTGTTCACAAGCAACAAGACTTGTTCTGCGACTCCCGTTGATCTTTCCCTTATAGCACACGACTTACATGTACTATGCTACTCTAATTGAACATTCATCTTTGCCACGAGACTTGCGCTTCTACTCGTGTTGATTATTCACCTACGCCACAAGACTTACTATTCTACTTTTGTTGAAGATCCTCCTACACCAAAAGACTTACTCTGCAGCTACTCGCGCTGATCTTTTGCTAGCACTGCAAGACATAGGGGGGCATTATTAGAATGTTGCGATCATTTGCAAATCAAAATGCGCATTTTACTTCATGCATGCATGGTCTGCGCTCTCTATATGACGTACATGAAATTTTGATAGGTGTGCTCCCATAAATTTCAATTTACAAACGATCGCAGCTTTCTAGCAATATTCCTAGAGACTCTTACGCTGCAGCTGTGTCAAGAACATTAACGTCCGCTGTTGCCAAGACTCGGACAACCAAGGCAACACTAAAACAGAACGTGAACCTTCGATCTTCAGGATTCTTAACATGACAACGCAGTACTTCACCCAATTCTTGTCGACAGAAAACTACATTACAGGTACCTCAACAATACTTGCAGAGACAACGAACCTCTACTTACTTGAAGACACGTACGGAACTCTCTAAAACAAGATACCAAGTTATAAGCCGATACCACTACGCATCAATTATGTGACGGATCCGTGGTAAGCAACTGTTTTGACAAGCGTTTTATCATGTCCAGTCTAACCAAGCAGTGACCAATCGCTTCGTTCACTTATATACTCCGATTTGATCGCAAGAGAAGCTTGAAAACTACGGTTTTGCGAAACAGTGGAACTCTGACAAAACATGACTGTGAACTACTCTTTATACCCAGGTTGCTGGACGAAAAACTGGGATGAAAATCCTTGTTAATAGTTGTGAAATTGAACTGTTTTTACTTAGAGACTGACAAATTCTGACAATTAATTTATGTTTATGTGCTTTACTTGAAGGTATTGGTTGTTCCATAATATGCTGATTGTGTTGGATCCTTTTCCAGGATTCTACATGAAATAGACATTTCAATCTTTTCGAATTATTTTGAAAATTTCTTTTTTTATTATCAATCCAAGGAAATATTTCAAGAACAGTTTTTTTGGTGGTGCCTGCATGAATTTATTTTGCAGAATATCCAGTATCTTTCAAAATTCTTTAAACTAATATTACTTTATTTTTATCTAATTTTTTTCAATTCTAATCTTAATTTACAGCCTAATCTAATTTTATGACGATTATTCTCTTTTTTTAATTGTAACAAAATAGTCTTAATTTTTGTTTTTATTTCATTTTGTTTTTTATTTTTTTATTTTTGAAACTGTGAAGGGATCATCCTTTAAATATTTATCATTTTTCCCTAAAATTCAGTATTTGTTTTTCTAGTTTTTCTAGTTACTTGTAGATGACTTAATATGACTGAAATAAGACATATCTGGCTATATTTGTGAAGGAAAATATGACCATTTCTGGTGGAATTCTATGATCTTTTTCTTGATATATTCACAGTCACATACAGTATATTGTCCAGATCAGTGCTTGTGTGCTTTGTCCCTATTTGTATGTGCTACTTTTTTTTAAAACAAATGTATATTTTCCTCGTAAAAAAGGCTAATTCAACTGAAGCATCATCTCTGGTATTTTACAGGCAAAATATGAAGTAAATATGCTTGATATAATCAAGATCATGGATCTTCTACTGAAAATATGTTTGCCAAAAATTTAATTTTTTCTTGATCTTGACATTTCACTAATAACTATTAGCTCCCACAGATGATTGAATTTCAATTGTGTGTTTCCAAGTGATCCCGCTCCAAAGTCAGACTGCTTTGGTCCCATAAGTTGCCAAGTCGGCCTTTTACCAAGAATCGTTGGTGTGCACCCCACGAAATGCCAAGGGACATTCCTTTAGTGCTTCAGTAGCATGGACGTTGTCACACTTTTTATGAAAACAGGGGAGTGAAGGGAGAGGATCGAAAATCCTATATTGAATCGAAGAGGTGGATTGAGACACCAGCTTTTTTACACCTGGGGCTGGATTCTATTGGATCTTGGAAACTGTCTGTCATGTGACTACACTGTGAGAAGAAAGGATAAAGGATTTGGTCAAAATAAGCAACTTCCAGTGAAGCATTCACAATAGCTAGATGCTCACAAAAGAAATGTTCTTCTCTGTTGTACTTTGGAGAAATGTCTAAGAGGTGTTGCACCTGTTCAAAGAATGAACAAGGAAGCCATTTTCTTTTGTGTGCATCTAGCTATTGTGAATTCTTGAATGGAAGTTCTTTACATCGTCAAATCCCTTTATCTAAGCGATGCTATGGTCTACAGACTTTGTTGAGTGGTACCACAGTTAAAGACATGACCCGAGTTCAGTCATCTTGGAAAACTAGCAGTTATTAGTAAAATGTCATGATTATGATCAAGAAAACTGAAAGTTTATACTTCACAATGTTCAACATATTTCCAGTAGAAAATTCACAACCTTGATTTCATCCCTTGATTGCAGGATGTATAACAATATTCATGATATCTGCTAGATGTTGACAAATATTTGGTGGTTAAATATAGAGCTGTTCGCAATCATTATTGATTTTAGGGGTACTTCGATAGTCCATCCTCTAAGAATGTTGCTATTTATCATGTTTAAAGGGTGATAAAGCCCTATTGTAAATATTGCATTGTCTTTACATTGTTATGTGAAACAGAAGATTGTTTGTACTTTAGGCATCATCAGAGAGACAATATGAATCATTGAACTTGAACCATGTGTTTGTGCATACCGTTGTCAGTATGTGACAAAAACTCTTAAATACGAAATTATTTGTTTTGTTCTAGTAAGGTCTGAAATCAGTTTTTGTGTGTGTGTGTGTGTGTGTTTTGAAAGAATAACTTTGTGTCAATTTCATAGTTTGAAATGTGAAGCTGTAGAAATGCATGATTGCTCGAGCAACAACATGCACAAAGAAATCAGACAGAAACTGCCCAAATATAATGAGGCTATCTGCTGTGTTTTAGTCATTACATGTGGCTGTATTGTGTTATGGAAATAAAGTCTTGATGTTTCAAATTATCTTTCTCTGTACTCTCTATTTGGGTTGTTAAATTGATACATTGGTTACTTTGTCAGAAATTCCAACGACACAAGTAATGATAATGATATCTAGCATTTAAACATGCCATTTCTCTAGTCACCTATTCATAGGTGTGAGACAAATTATTTAATATTATTACCCAGCCATGACCAAGAAATTTTGGCCCAGCTATCTGTTGTCAAAATTCATTATTTTGAAGTCATATTTAGGAAAGAAAGTGCCCTGCTTTAATTTGAATACGTTTGAAAAATGAGCAAAAAATGTGTCCCCACTTCCCTCCGTTAAACAAAGGTATGGATTATATCAAAATGAAGTTATCAATCTACTTTCTTACCATATTTATTTAGCTTATCAATTTTTGTGGAAGCAGACTAGTTTTAGTCATAAACTTTGAACTATAATGACATGTACACTTGCAAGGTTGGTTATTGCAATATGACTGGTGACAATTATTTTAGACAAAAATTATACTCATACACAGGAATCTGTCTGTTATAAGTAACCCGGGGCTGTGAAAATAAAAGTTATGGGAGCTCACAGATTTGTGTGTATACCCTGTTGGTAAGTAGAGAATCTACAGGGTATTCGATTATGACTAGCTACCCAACTGATGAAATTCTTCTTAAAAAATTGTACATCAAGACAAGAACCTGATCACTCTGGCACTTTGGTGGTCTATTGGTTATGACACTGGTCTAGTAATCGAGAGGTCACAGGTTCGAATCCTTTCTTGGTGTTTTGATTATTTTCACAGCCCGGGCGACTTTACATTTGAACACACAGATTCATGTGTATACATGTACCCTGTTGGTGTATAGAGAATCTATTTAATTAAGATAACTGACTACATGTATATCACTTGTGACTTAATGCAATAATGATCTAACCGTAATTGACGTGAGCAGACATTGGACATCACTGATTACAGATACTACAGACACTGACTATTTCACGAGACTCTTTTGGTAAGTACTCCCGTAGCATGCTTGTGCCTTACATGTCTCAACTTCAATCTTTTTATTGGTGAAATCGCAATTTTTTACCCTTTTCCCATCTTCAAAAGAATATACTTAAGGGATTGTTATATTTGCTCGAAATGGATTTTAAACCCCAGTCATACACGCTTTTGATCATCCAGATTCAACACCATTCTTGCCCAGTTGAGTCCTCTTTGACCTTATTAACCCTTTGACTACTGGAACCGGGTAGTCCCTACACAAAGTTTATGGGTATTACAGAATTCAGTAGTCAATGGGTTAAGGCCCTTTGACTACTGGAACCGGGTAGTCCCTACACAAAGTTTATGGGTATTACAAAATTCAGTAGTCAATGGATTAACTGCCCCTGAACATACAGCGACACATTAGTCAAATTGCACAGGACTGTTTGAATCTTTGTGATGCAGGATGTGACTGGGGATTAAATTTGCGACTTTAGGACGCCGAAATCAGCAAATTCCAAAGGTCTTTTTTTTCCCCAGTTTTTCTCACATTGTGTAATATAATATACTACTGATACATGTACTTCATTCCTGAAATATTTGGATTTTTTACCTGATTCTTTGATTTCTTATTGCTATAACTTTAAAAGTTACTGTTTTTTTTAATTGGGAATCTGCCTGTATGGAAAAAAGATATGAAAGAATAAGCAAGCAAAAACTGGTGACCAAAGTTGATTTGAAATTGGCTGCACTTATCGTCTCTTCAGCAAGATTCCCCCGGACTGCTCTCTTATTTCTATTTTATACCCCACCTACATGTTTTAGGGGGTGTTACTAGAAAGTTACAATCAATTGAAAGTTGCAGTTTACTGGCATGCACCAACCAAAGTCATTGTTTCATGCATCTTGTTTGAAGCACAGCCCTTGTGCAAATGAATACATGGTTTTTAGTTTGTGACCGATTTGTGGTTGAATTACAATTGATTGCAACTTTCTAGCAACACCCTCTACTGTATTTCTTGCGATATTAATGGAAAATCTTTGTAGCTTTGCTGTCACGTATGTGAGATTATTGGTCATCCCCCCAAAAAAAAAAAGAATATGTTTGACTATAGGAGAAGAGGTACAGTGTACATGTAAATAATACATGTTTTTTCCCAAAATTGACTTTGGTAATTATTTGACTTCAATGAGTTGGACTTTGGTAGAATTGACTGAAGTAATGTGTACCAGAACAGTGAATCCTGCCTGAAAGGAATCATGAAAATCAATTTATGGTTTAATGATTTGCCATGATCTATCTGGCCTGTTGCCTTATCGCAAAGCACCAAACAGTTTTTTTCCCCTGTATTATATGACCAAGGAGGGTATATGTAACTAATGACATGTCACCAACATATAATCAATAAGAATTTGACACCTAATTCAGTAATTCCAAAAGACCTCACTATATCCATGCGAAAAAATATGAAAATCGCCACTTTATGTGTACTATCCTCGACAAGATTTTAGTCTGCAGGTACGGACCTAATCCAGGCAGTCTTGCCTGTAACATATATAACCCCAGTATGTGTTGTGTTGCATGCGGGTGTATTTGTCCTTTCACTTTGCCTGTATATTGTCTTATCATATTTGATTTTAATGCAAAATGTTTGTCATTGTTTTCCATCTGTAGTTTGATAACAAGGAGACATCTTAGTAAGATGAAAAACCAACAAATTTGGAGAAAGGATCTTGGAGAAGCACTCCCAGGCAAAAGGGTAAGGTGTTTTTAATAAGGGATCATACATATTTTAGAGTTGCTGATCTGAACTTTTGGAGGTACAATATTACAGATAGAAGACAAAAAAGAGAAAAGCTGTAAGATAATCAGTATTGAAGATGTCAGTCTTAGGGGGTGTTGTTCAAAAGTTGCAATTGGTTGCAAGTTGCAGTTTCATGCGCGTCTTGTTAAATGCGCATACTGTGCGTGAATGAAAATGCGCGTTACAATTGGCAAAGTTGCAGTTGATTTTGAACAACACTGCTGTAATCGAATAAAGATTTGACACCTGATTCAGTAATTCCAAAAGACCTCACTATATCCATGCAAACAAAATATGAAAATCTCCACTTCAAGTGTACCATCCTCGACAAGATTTTAGTCAACAGGCACAGACTCGACCCAGGCAGTCTTGCCTCAACCCAGGTAGTCTTGCCTGTAACATATATAACCCCAGTGGCCCGTATTTCGATAGCGAGGTTTAAGTTAACCCTGGTCTAAATCTCTGGTTTAAGTATGGGAAGCCAAAAGAGGCTTGAATCTATAACAGTTGATGTTTAATTTACCAGCACATTTGGTACTCATACTAGTTTTTAAAACTGTCTAGGAATAAAAACTTCAATAGTTTTCTACATTAGAGCATGGGAAAAGAGAGCAGTTAACATAAGAATTATACATTGTAAATAAAGTTTTGGCATTTTTGGCTACCCATACTTAAACCACAGATTTAGACCAGGGTTAACTTAAACCTCGCTATCGGAATACGGGCCAGAATGTTTTGTGTTGTGTGCATGTGTATTTGTCCTTTTGATTTGTCAATATGATGTCTTATCATATTTGATTTTAATGCACGATGTTTGTCTTTGCCATCCATCTGTAGATCGCTATCAAGGATGCATCATAGGAAGATGAATAACACTTGGAGAACTGATCTTGGAGAAGCATTCCTAGGAAAAGAGGTAAGATGCTTTAGGAATTATGTTTAGAGTTGCTGATCTGGACGTGTAGAGGTACAATACCGGTATTACAGATAGAAGACAAAAAAGAGAGAGAAAAGGTGTATTAAAGATTATCAGAATTGAAGATGTCAGTCATTAGGGGTTCAAAAGATGCAATTGATTGCAAG
The DNA here is from genome assembly GCA_036244855.1 of Temnopleurus reevesii. Classification (NCBI taxonomy): domain Eukaryota; kingdom Metazoa; phylum Echinodermata; class Echinoidea; order Temnopleuroida; family Temnopleuridae; genus Temnopleurus; species Temnopleurus reevesii. The sequence continues at coordinate 150,878 of BQKZ01000462.1, read as the reverse complement.
TTGCAGTTGATCAGAACGTGCCAATCAAAATCATTCTTTCATGCGTGTCTTGTTAAATGCGCATACTATGTGCGAATGAAAATGTTCAGAACAATTTGCAAAGTTACAGTTGATTTGCAGTTGATTTTAAGCACCACCCCATTAGTGGGTATTGCTAGAATGTTGCAAGTGATTAGAGATCAACTGCAAATCAGTTGTAAATTGAAATGCACATGATCAAAAATTTAATAAGACGTGCATAAAACAAGGATTTTCATTTGTGGGTACCAATAAACAGCAACTTTCAATCGTTCACAACTTTCTAGCAACACATCCTAAGCTATACCTAAAGGTTATTGCACATTCCATGAGTAGAGATTGTACGCCATGGCATCAGACAATTTGCGACCTCCACCCTAGGACTTTTGTGATCTCGTATAAAGACATGAATGGCTCAAAATTACGATTGGGCTGTTTGTGGCCCTTGACCTAATCCACATCCTGGGCCCTGTAACATAAAAAAGATGCAATTCAACTTACTATAAATATTAATGGTATGTCTCTGGCAAAACGTGCATCATGAAGATACGATTAATTTTCAATTTATTGTATCTCCTTTATGTTACAGGCCCCAGGGAGATGTTTCACCAAGTCGTTCTCAAAGTTACGCACAATTTTACGTTCAACTAGGATCAATTCTTGCACCATTAAGAATTATTACGCACAAGAAGGGGTACCAGTCGAACGTAAAGTCGTGCGTAAAGTCTTTCTTATCTTGGTGAAGCACCTCCCAGGTCTCACAAACTTGAACGTGCGCATTTTAGAGATGTCATATCATAGTTTGGAACGTCATAAAACCTCAGGCCGTGTACAGTGTGGTGACGTTAATTCCATGAATTAGAATGGTGCAGCATGAAGAATCGCCATAGGAATCTTTGATTGACAAGAAAATAGTTTTTTTAAAAAGGTTTAAAAATTCTTTGAAAAGCCGTTGAAAAATACCGTTGGTACAATTTTCCTCATATTCTTCATAAAGTTTATGATGTTTGCAGGGAGATTGACGATAAGATGCAAGGTGGCATTGCAGAGCGGACATGGATCTTAAAAGGCGCCGACAAGAAGAGGTGAATTATAATTTCAGGCTGCACAATAATAATAATGATAATAATGTGAATTTTTATATAGCGCTGATATCTGCCAGGCTCTGATGCTCATGGCACTCTACAGAAAACAATACATTACAAAGACATAATTGAACTACGAATTACATGAAATGATATACCAGAAGA
>BQKZ01000462.1:29946-72395 GCA_036244855.1 Temnopleurus reevesii | reverse complement strand
ATCCCCATAAGAGGAACTGTGAAACAGAGGAAAACAAAAAGAAAATGTGGACGAAAAACAAGTGAGGCCATTTTATATTTGTTTGTTTATTTTGGTTTGGAGGGGTGGACATCCCCATAAGAGGAACTGTGAAACAGAGGAAAACAAAAAGAAAATGTGGACGAAAAACAAGTGAGGCCATTTTATATTTGGTTGTTTATTTTGGTTTGTTTTTACTTCTCATGAAATTTTGAAACACAATCCACAATGATCACTATTTAAGTGCAATCCAGGGGCCGTGGCGCTAAAAGATATGACAGCGCTAATGCAATTCTGCACCTCTATAGGTTAAGCGGCGTGCAAAGTAATACAACTCACGGGACACCTTTTAGGATATAATTTTTCACTACTTGGATTTTTTAATAAATTTGTGAAATTCGGCCGAGCCGAACTCCTCATTCACAAACTTTGTGTATATGAAATTCAGATCAAGGGATTAATATATATTTAGAATAAGGGTTCAACAGAATTATTTATTTTAAAAATACATGCACAATTGATAAAGGCATGTTATACCGTATTCTAGCGATAGATCAACATTTTATGAACAAATGTTTGTATACAAAATAAATTGATTTGATTTGATTTATTTATTTTCCATTTCAAAAACATACAATGTTACAAAAAATAAATGTGGACAATATCGAGCAGACATAAATTGAAACAAAATTATAAAGGAAAGTCGCATACAAATATTTACAGGATAATTGTTTACAAATAAAGGGGTGAATTAAACGACAAAGCATGCAATTATGAATTTGAAATAGAGGGGTGTGCTGGAAAAAGCAAGGCTTGTGATATATACGCACACCCCGGTTTAAGGTTACACTAAAGAAAATAATGATAGTCGTTATAAAGAATAAGGAATAGTTAAATTAAGATAAAAGTCACAAATAAAGAAATAGTTGAGTACAAAGATGCATCTATCAAACGGTATGAATAGTGATATAGAGAGAGGCAGAGGTAGAGAGAAGGACAAGGAAAGAGACAGAGAGGATAGGCGCAGCTGTACCAAGGATTCGTGAGGCGAATGCCTTATAAGTCTTAGAAAATGTTTCTTTTGTGAGAAAACATATATTTTTATAATAAAGTTAGGAAAACGAAACGGCTGATGGAAGGGCGTATGAATCAAGGCGATGTTTTTTTTTTCAACTTGAGTTTAGGTATATTTAGACTTGGGGCTTGTTTTATATTGATATCCAGAGAATTCCAGTATTTGGGACCTAGTATATGAATGTATTTTGTGCTAAGTGTGTTCTCATTAGTGGTAGGCGATAATTTTATCTTTGCCTTGTTTGGTATTTGTGAATGGCGTCATTTCTAATAAAGATATTTTCAAAGACGACAGGAAGGTTTTTTTGTCCAGTTTGTACATGAACTGGCAAAGCTGAAAATAATAAGTATCCTTTATTTTGAGAAGTTTGTTTTTGAAAAATAATTCGTTCGTGTGAGCTCTGTAGTGTGAATTTGAAATAATTCTTAATGCGTTCTTTTGCAATAAGAGTATTTTGTCCAGCTTTGTTTGTATCGCACTTCCCCAGGCTACTACGCCATAATTAATGTATGGTTCTATCATAATATGATAAAGAGTTAGTAAAGTCTTACATGGAAAAAAAAAGATTTATTCATTACCCCAACATTTCGAGAAATTGGAGAGCATATGCTGTCAATATGGGACTTCCATGATAGTTTGTTGTCAATTAAGACTCCTATAGAAATTTACAGGTGGATGCAACAAATGGCAAGATGTCACAAATTCCGTCATTAGTTGGCCGGCCATACGGATTACAATAAGCAGCAGGGATCGTGCTTTCATTGAAACTTTATATTACATAACTTTTCAACACATGATCAAGTTTTATTTTAATTTTCCTTGTTTGTCCATTTAATATTTCGTCCGTGTTTTCACAAAGTGACGGGAGCCAGAGGGTATTGTTACACCGAATGAGTTACAAATCCATTGAAACGTGTCCTTCTATAGATTCAACACGTTGTTTAATAGGATGCCCGTTGAGTTAGCGCTATGTCGAAATTTCTTTGTCTTCATGCAACAACGCTCTTTGGCTCCCGTCACTTCGTGAAAATTCGGACGATTTTTCCACCCACTGACTTCACAATAATTCCAGGGGTTAGGTTCTGCTTTAAACATGCATGCGTCTAACTCCATGCTTCAATATAAATTCAAATAAAACAAAGGCTCAATTACTAAATATATGTGTCCAAATAGCAGTCTGTACTAGTGGACCATCATTCGAATTTCTTGTTGACTTTATCCAAAAATTGGGCAAAATTATCACTATGCGATTTTTGCTTTCGCACTCGTATAATGGAGAAAATTTGCACGTCATTTCATCGGTAAATTATATACTGACAACAAAATTTTGATATGATTTATAAGCAAAAAGATAAAACATTTTATTCTTCATATCGTATTGATAAGAGACTTTACATCCTATTTAATGAATATACAGTCCTTATAACTCTTAAAATATATTACATGTATAAACACAATATAAATAAAGTGGGTCTTGGACAGAAGATCCGTAGACCGTGTATAGAAGTGTCCGGACACAACAATCACAAGCCGGTTCCGATTTTAATAGCATTACAGAGGAGCATTGAAATGGACCTTGTTCAATTTAATTTTTCGAAAATAGTTTATATTGTAATCATAAGAAAAATACTATTGACTTAATGATTTAGCAATCTTCTTTTAAAAGTATAGATCAATTTTGGGAGAGGTGGCGTTTCAGAAATGTAATTACTATGCGAGCCTCAGTAGAATTATGCAAATAAAACTGTTTTTAGTAACAAATTTGAGGGTATTCATAGATCAGAAATGGCTAATTTATCGCAAAGTAAATTTTTGTCTGGACACCCCAATTCAAATTCGTATTACACGTAAACCGAACGGAGACGCTGCCGCGGGTCAGCAATATTGCGGGTTAAACTTATGACTTGTCTAAATGTGTGAAAGGAGGCGCCGTGGTGTAGTGGGCATGACTCTGGCCTTTCAACCAGAGGGTCGTAGCTACAAGTCCCACCCATGACGTTAATTTACTTCAGCAAGAAATTCAATTACATTGTACTGCACTCAACCCAGGTGAGGTGAATGGGTACCTGCATGGTAGGGAATATTTATTTATTGAAATGCCAAGTGCGCTGTTGGCTGCCGGGCTAAAGCAAGGGTAATAATAATGCAAAGCGCCTGGAGCACTCAGCAGAGTGGATAAGTGCGATATATAATTATTATATCCCTTACACTAAGATCGTTGCATTGACAGTGTAAAGGCGAGAACAATGAATAGATTTGCTAAGAAAGCCGTTTGACATTGAATAATACGAATAGTAATTTTTTTCCCTAGGGAAAAAAGTTACTATTTTGCGCGCATGCGTAGTCGGCTAAAACAGACGAATAGTAATTTTTTTTCCCTAGGGAAAAAAGTTACTATTTTTGCGCGCATGCGTAGTCGGCTTAAACAGACGTGCCCGTGCGCGAGAGAGACACTGCTTCCCAGCTACACGGCACGGGACACTTCTGGCGGGCTTCTGTGCTCAACGAGAAGACGATCGAGCCAGAGACTAGAAAAACAATTTATCAGATTATCAAATTATCGTTAAGACAAGGTAAGATTATTTAATCTGCTGCAATAGACTACTTTATTGTTAATGTTGTTGTTGTAAGAAGGGATATAAAAGTAATATACAATGACTTGATTCTCGGTACTGGCTAAACTATTCGCACTCGTGAGCATTAGATAGTATCATCTTCCCTCGGGCCGTTGGCCCTCGGGAGTATGGTACTATCTGATATGCTCATTCGTGCGAATAGTTTTAACCAGAACCTCGAGAGTCATTGTATATTTCTATACTATTACCTACACATCATTACTATTTCCTACACATGAACATTTATGAATGTAGAGCAATGTAAACATCAGTTTGTTTTACATCAATTCCTTCATCCTGACCATTACCTTTGAAATAAGTATACACAGACAAACTTATTTTTTTAAATCTAATTATTCATTTAAAACGATATAAACTATAATATTTTCGAAAAATTTAAATCGAACGTAAATTCAATGGTCCTTTGCAATGCTATATTCAAATCGGAACCAGCTTGCGATTGTTGTGACAGCACAGTTAGATTCAGCTGAATATTGTCTGTGGCTCACTTAAATTTTCGGAAATAGTTTACACCGTTATTCATTCATTCACTTATTTATATATTTATTTATATCTTCATTTATTCATCTATTTATCTACAAGTTTGATTCAAAGGGTAACCCACCGAACGAATTATCATGCTGTTGCGGATGAAGAAAACTTTTACAAGAACAAGCTCTGAATATTTAAATTTTATATAGAATTTGAATGGGGTGGGGGTCGTCTGCTAATGTATTATAGCAGATTATGTGAAAGTTACCAACTAAATGTATTCAACACACGTATGTCAGTCACCTCTCGACAATTAACTTATCCATAATTTATTGTTTTTTAATAAAAATTAAAAAAAAACTGTTTTAACCTGTGATTAATTAATAAATCAATAATTCAAAATATTGAATAAAGAGATGTATCTGCAACCATGAATTTGTTGATAAAAACATTTTCTTTCGGACTTAAGGATTGAAATGGTATTTGTTTTAACAATAAGATATAATAAACTACTTGCGGAGAAGTGCATGACAAATGGCAGAATACTTGACCAAATTGCCAAAGTGCATGAAAAACATTGCTGGGTGATATCATTGATATATTCATCACTTTGTTTTAATCTATTTATTTATTTTTATTCATTGTTCGATTTGCTGATTTTTTTTATCTGTTCGTCTCATGATCCATCCTTTCTTTTTATTTAAATCATGGAAAGTTTTATGATCGAGACCCAGCATGAGGGTAATTCCATAAGTAGTTGGAATCCCTACAGCACAACAAATACAATATTGTAAATGAAGTTAAGTCCAAAGGAAGATTTTATCTGAAATTGTTTTTTATAGTATTGCAATTTACAGCATGTAAAAGGTGGAGAAACTGTTTGAGATATATGAAAAGACAACCATCATTCTGAATTAATTTTATGTAACACATGAATTCCCCCAACCCCTCTCCCACCCTCTCTCCACCCCCTCTCTCTCTCTCTCTCTCTTTCTCTCTCTCTCTCTCTCAGTCAACCAATCACCGACACGCTCGCGATAATATTGCGCGGACATGCCCAAAGTAGCGCACCGATCATGCCGTGTCCAACAAATCGCGCATTTCCATACATTTTTTTCCCTCCTCTCTCCCCCATTGCCAAGTATATAACATTTTTATACACACATCTATTTTGTTTTTATCCTACCCGTAATTTCCTCGTTTTATCCACCCCTTTTAACGATATTATCGTCCAAAAGTCACTTGTAAATCAGGGGCTGTGGTTTTTCTTCACTGGAGACTCGGAGCGCATGAGCACGGAGTAATCTTTTGATATACCTCCCATAGCCGTGAATGAAATCGCTGTTGGATTCGTTACCCGCTACGAGCGAAATCGTGTGCCGCCATCCAGATTCGCCGTCGAGCCTAACCGAGCTAAAGTCAGATTTTCGTGAGGATTTTCGTCCACGGTAGCGAAGTTTCCCGCCAAACCATCCACGTTCGTCATTTTTTGTCATCCCAGAAAAAGGAGAGAGCGTGACAGAAACACAAGGACGACGGCGGACCGTGGAGCGAGTTTTTTAAGCCCCGTACATTACCCCGAGCGGGTAGCCTACTCGAGTCGTTACCAGGCGGGCTAGATCAGGCGAGGATCAACGCTAATCCTCGACTAGCTTTCCCTCACCGTGACGGGACTCCACTTGGAGGGATAGAGAGAGAGAGAATCGGCGAGAGAGCGATAGAGGAGAGACAGAAAACTCGATAAGCCTTTCGTATACAACCATCCCATAAGACGAAAAAAAAAATCATGAACAGCATTCGAGCATTCGAAAGCTTCGTCGAGGCCAGCAATGCACGGAACAATAGCCAGACGACATCGGCTACATCGCATAACGACATCGGGCACGATGCCGCCTGTGAACGAACGTTGGATCGTACACCTCACTGTTCGACAATCGGACATCATAGCACACCAGATAGCGTCGGTAAATATACCTCGAATATCTCTCCTTTTCCCAGGCCCAGCAAACCCCGAGAAAATGTCATATTCGAATTGTGATTGTCATCTATTTCAATTTTAAATCCTTCAACCCATATCTTCGCATTAATCAATAGATTGATTTCATATTTCACGCAAGATCAACACTGTCATATTTTATGTTTATCTATTTTGATGGACGAAATCAATTTGTGATAGTGATGCATTGCTATTCTTTAGATTGTCGATTCCACTCCAGAGTTGCTTCAATTCATCTCTTATGTCAGACATCATATGTGATCCCCAACACATTATTACTTATCTTTTTTTTGTTTTTACTATTCCCGAAACTATTATAGGAATTGTATCATTTACCCTTTTCGTCTAGATTATACATGATAGCTATAATGCTCCATCATTAACTATCTCATTGTTTAACAACTTTCCAATATGTTCAAGATCTGAAAAACTCTTTTGATTTTGAAGCACCTTTGACATCTATCCCTATTTCCCTTGATTCCATTATATTAATTCTATTTTAGTAAGGAATTTGTTTTCATTTCTTACCAATAATAATGCAGATCTGCCCTAGATCAATCATCATAATAGATAATGATAACCAACATTTGGAATGTTATTTAAATCTCCATTTTGCATCATAATTCATGATCAATATTGCACTTCTTATCACGGACAAATAGTGGATAATACTGCTTCACTGATTTTTTTTTAAAGCATGATACAAGTTTAAGATCAGCATTATTTTTGCATGAAAAAACACGTAACAAGTACCCAAGACTTATTTTACACGAAAATAGAAACTAATGATTGATTGCAGAAATATTTCGAATAACGCCTACGATGCACGTGGAGAACAAGTTCAATCCATTATTGCTTTAGGGTTATTTCTTGTTACTTTTGTTTATTTTTACCATGAGGAGCAAAAACGAACTGAAAATTTAATTTGCAGTTACAATCATTCCGTAGAATATGGGAAATGAGGGTGGAGTCATGACGTTCTTATATCAAATAATTTTGTGGGGAAAGATATGCAGATATATACGAATCCATGTTTCATTTTAGAGCAGTTTATTTGTTATCCAATCTTATTGAGACCTTGATGAGATTTTCGTCTAATTTAAAACCCCCACTTATCAAATTTCAAAACGAATATACACAATACATTTCCACTCGTAATTCTCCATACCCCGTCCTAATTCGCCTTCCACTACTACTTATACTACTACTACTACTACTACTACTACTACTACTACTACTACTACTACTACTACTACTACTACTACTACTATTACTACTGCTACTACTGCTGCTGCTGCTGCTGCTGCTGCTACTACTACTACTACTACTATTTATAATTACTATTATTACCATCATTATTATTACCATTGTCATTACCCTTATTATTAGCAGTACTATTCATTAATATTATACTATAATATCAATATACTATTACTAGAACATGTGTGTCTTACTAGATGTCATATTTAGATGAAAATTCCTTATCGGTAATCAATTGATCTGTAAAACATTCTAATCAAATTTCTTACAACTTTGATGGAGGTCTATGGTTTTGCAACCAATTTTTTCATCGTTCTCAAGCGAATTAACGATTAAATCTTTCAATTTCACCAAGTATCCACGCCCTATGCATTCTATGCAAAATCAAATGCTCGTAATGTGAATTTGTTTTAGAATAGTTTAAAATTGACTGGGAAAAGCTATAATTTTCCTTTACCATGTGAACGACAGCGATTTGTTAGATGATTTATACTATATTGCAAACAGGAAAGATTATATATATTCTGACACTTATCTAATTTATTGTTTTCAACCCTAGCCCTATTTCTAAATTAATTTCATTTTATAATGATGATGCGAAGAGAAAAAATAACATAAAAATAAGAATGATTATAAAAGCAAATTAAAGATATGAATAGATATTAATGATATTCTGTCCGAGCAAGGCAAGATGATAATCTCCAATAGGATTTACTTTTTTGGCCATCATAAAACTACTCGCACTCACGTGGGGAAAACAAATAATAACTCTCATTGATGTTTACTGGTTATTTAAAAGAATATAAATGCTATTCGAGCAAATTGCATATATTGGATACCGGAAAGTCACTAATAAACACAAATTCGCAAATAGCGCCAGCACTTTATCTTTCCATTTTGGGTCTCTAATTCTGGTTGTTTCTATTTAATCGGGAAGACACCCAGTCTAGGGAATAGGGGAATAGCTCGGACGTATAAAACTCACTATTTCACGCTTGTTCACTTCCGGAATTGCCCCCTCTTGGGCAACACTTATTGACCAGAAAGAGACGATGAATCATCCGAAAATGGGGAGGAATTCTGGACAGGGTGATATATTTTTCTTCTTACTTTCAAGGAAATGTTTTGAATACTAGTTTTAAAGATTTTATATTTGAAAGTAGATCATTCTAGTATTTTCAAACATCGTATCCTAGGAAACCCTCCTCCTGTATTCTAATTTATTGGCCATCAATATAAATCAGAAGAAACATATCAAAATAAAGGTAACAATTAGAAGATGCTAATACTATACTGATAATGATGACTACGATGATGATAACAATAAATCATGATACAGATAATCAAAATATTAATAGTCATAGCAGCAGCAACAACAACAATAGTAATAGTGAAATGATGATAATAATAGTACTAATGATGATGATAGTAATGATAAAAAATAATAATGATAATAATAATTATAAAACTACTACGACTACTACTAATAATAATATTTATAATAATGATAATGATAATAATAATTATAATTATCATGATAATAATGACGAGAATAATAATAGCGATAATAATATCAATACTTATAATGGTAATTGTAATAACAATGATAATTACAATGGTAAGACAGTGATATAAAAGGCAGGAAAGTCGACGAAGAATATTGATTACAACAAAAAAGAGGGCAAGGCAGAAGAAGAAGAAAAAAAAAGAGAAAGAGGAAATGTTAAAATAATTAGAAGAAGTTAAATGACAACGGACAAGTAACTGTTTATTGATTTTATGACGATGATGAGCTTGTTATGATACGACATCATCCACATTTTCCTTACTAAATATTAAAGGGATAGTACCATTTTTTCAGAGGTCTGTAAAATGTTGCTATTATCATGATTATAAAAAGAAACTATATTGTTGTTGAATAAATACATTTAGGTTTTTCATTATTAAACATACGAATACATTTTTTTACCGAATCAACATTGCAAAATAATTTTCATCGTTTAAAGATCAGATGAAATAATTTTTTTTATTTTAGAAGAGTTACAAGAACCTCCTGGCATGTACAAGAAGTTGCGTCTCACTCCGGCAGGCCAAAATTATATTGATTGACGTTTAGATGAAGTTGTTCATTTTGACATTATCTTGTTTCCATAGTGTTCTAGAATAACGAACCGCGAGAAAATAGGGACTCGAGCAATTTGCATTGTGATAACCGCTTTCACAATAGCTGGAGGCGACAGGCTCCTAACGGATGACTAGCCCGCTGGAGCCCCGTACAATCGACGGGTGCTTTCGATGGTCTCGCAGTGCTCGCTGCGGACAAACTCCCTGGCAAATTCCCACTGCAATTTGCTCCCAAAATCGAACATATTGCCAACGAAACGGATTGAATCTTATCTGATCTTACATCGCCTTAAGAGCCCTTCCTTCTTTTTTGAGAAAGGTTTTGATGGATGACCTGTTGTACTTGAAATTACCGAAAATGTTTATCAATGAATATAAGCAATCTGCAGCAATTTTAGAGTGGCACATATTTATATTTCCATGTTTCACAAAAGGCATGAACTATATATCACTGCACTGTCGTTAAAACTTGAGCCACTCATAATTCTGATTTTTTTAGGGTTATTAATATATTCCTTTACAGTGGTGAAGTAGAATGATACTAAGGCTCAAGTAGGTTGGAACAATTGAGTTACTGCGAAATGCTGCATTTTTGTATATAAGCATTTATAATGTTATATTCTATCATTCAGCTTCGTTTAAAAAATTCAACTTCAATTAAAAAAAATGTATATAAGCTAATCCGATTCGATATATTGGCGTACGCAGACAGAAGTTCCGAGATTAATTTAAACACGTTGATGCAAGTTAGGAAAATGCTGCTCAATATTCCCCGAACGATTGGTGTTTTAAGAAGAATAGGGCCTAATGATGATTAAGTAATTATTCTCTTCTGTTGATCAGTAAAAACCCCGGTGAAAGAAAATCAAACAAAACTATACGAATCAAGTCTTTCTGGTATAAAATTAATCAAGGTGTATATCGAATTAAGCCTAAGTAATGACATTAAAAAAATATTCCTGAATTTAAGAAGATATTCAAACCATCATAAAATAATAAATACTAAAAAAAAACAAAATTAAGGTAGTTTCTTCACACTTCTGATTGAAGTAACACTGCATTATTTTTCTTCTTCTTAATGTATAATTTCGTTTTTGGATTTAAAATCAATTCGATTGACTTCAGACTAGCCAACATGTAAAAATCCAGAGTATGATAGATATATGATTTGCACTGATTTCACAAAAACAAATAAAGGGGATTTTTGCCATTTATCAATCCCACGCATATGTGGGTGATATCGTTAGTAACGAGGGGTGCTTGAAACTCCTTGATATATTAGTACAGTCATGACTGTCATGAAGAAAAAGAAAATTTATAACCTTAAAAAAAGAGAGAATTATTAAGTAATAAAACAAACAAACAAGCACGAATAAATAAACAAAGCAAAACAGAACGAAACAAAATAACAAACAAAATTTATACAAACAGAAAACTTCTTTGAAAACAAAGCAACTATATAAAAAAAAAAAAAAAAAAAAGATTAAGTGCTGTCAAACCAAGCAGACAGAGTCAAGGAAAATCGGTTCTTAATTTGGTTTAAAACTTGTACGTAAAATAATGATAAACAAATTATACGACTGATATAGTGTCGTTTAATAGTAATCTAGGCACTGTCTCATATCCAGTTCTTCGGGTTTATTTTGAAACAACTGAATCACACATAATGTCCTTGCTTTTGTCACATATTCTTTTCTTCCCTATTGTCTCACCACGTGTAATATCACTCATGTAATCTCGAACTCTGTTTACGTTTTAAAGCTTCTAGTGATAAATCTGAGCATTTGGAACAACAAGGGATGATAAAAAGCGCCATTTTTGTCCACTCTTTGTCATAACCGATGACACGGGAGGTGTAAGTTACCAAGGGTAATGCATTCCCAGAGGTTGCCATAGCGTTGCCAATTTGAAGATCGGCGAGCATACAGACTACTTTGACTTCCGCTAAAAGGTCTGCCTGTGTTGAAATATAGACGTTTATACATTTTTTTTGTTTTCTATTTTTTCCTCGATATGACCTAACGATGAACCGTGATAATTCGAAAATATCCCCTTCTTTCCTCAGAAAACTAGCGCGATAGATATCGATGCGTGGAAATATTTATTAATAATATATGTCCTCATTTTCCTCGCACAGTCTGAGTGGGGGGAAAGGCTCGACGAGAGAGAAAAGAGAGAAAAATTTACGAAAACATAGAATTGGGTATTTACTAATTAACGCTTGCATCCTCCTTAAGCTGTTTAATCGCCCCCATCCAAACCTGGGAATTTTAAGCAAATGTTGCCGTTGTCACAGCACAACGCTCAAACACAAACCGACTGCAGATTGAATAAAATATTGCGTGCAAAGTGAATTTGTCTGATTTCAGCGCAAGGATCAATACTTTGTCGATGTGACTTCTGAAATTTAATGTGCCAGGCAGCCGTGCTGATCTAAAATTGGATTTGGATTTGTTGTGGTAAAATGACTTAATTGAGAAGCATTCAGCTGCATCAATTGTTCATATGGAGATGTTACAAAAAAAGCGTCATTTCTCTAAATGATCTCTCCTATTACTTGATGCTAATACTTTATAAGCTATTTCATCGATTTCCTTATTTATTTTCTGAAGTTGGTCTTCAAATCATATATTGTCCCATTTCACCCTATTTGCATGCTATTTTTAATGTCATGACCCTAAAAAGTTATAAACAAGCGAAGAATAATTACATTCCAACAACTTTCATAATGCACTCTGATTTCTTTGTTATTTTTTTTCAATCAAATTAAACAAAAATTAAAAACAAAATTGCTTGCAAGACTTTTATTTATTTGTTCATTTATTTATTTATTTATTTATTTATTCAAACATATTTATACGGAATGACAAGTTCAGTTAGAACTGATTGCCATCATCGTCCTGTGCAAGAATAATGCATACATACTAGGTAAAAATAGAATACATCAATATAGTGTAAAAGATATTCCACATTAATGAGTTTCAACATCATAAATGAAGCTGAATTAAGAACATTATTTTAATGTGTGAAATGAAATTTACATGGGTACTGAAAAAATACATGTCATCAAAATCAAGTAAACAAGTGTAAAATCAAAATTACATGTGCGATTATACGATCAATCCCAAAAATTCAAAGATCAAAAATAAACACAACCGTCTTAATTCTTTTGTTAAATGATAATAATAATACACAACATTTATAAAGCGCTTAATACGAAGAGTTTCTAAGCGCTCTGTGCATTATTTCCCGACTATAGCATGGCTACCATTCGGCGCTCACTGCATTCAAGGAATTTATTTATACCGGTACCCGTTCACCTCACCTGGGTTGTGTGCATTACAGTGTGGATAAATTTCTTGCTGAAGGAAATTAACGCCATGGATGGGATTCGAACCTACGACCCTCGGGTTGAAAGGCTAGAGTCAGAACCACTACACCATGACGCCCCCTCCACTTCTCACTCACTCAGCCACTCAGACGCGAGCTCCCTCGCCAGAGTTCCCCCGAGTCCCGGCACGCGTAAAGATTACTGATCCACAGATCGATATTTTTTTTTTCTATTTGTGATTTGTCCATATTTACCTGACGATGAAGGACTTTTGCCTTGACTGGCTGATTAATCATCGCTTCTCAGTTTACAGTTTCAGAAAAATATCGAGAAAGATAAATTCTGCTGTTCGCGAAGAAGAGGGTAAACATCATTGTCAAATTTTTAGTCAGTTTTAAAGCTGAATGCACGCCGAGATCCATTTTCAAAAGTAATGAGATGGAAATGAACGTGAAATTTTCTGTCGGTAGAAATTTTTAAAAGTTTACAAATTTTTTAATTCATTGCGCAAAAGAACTGCCAAAGTTAATTTTGTTGAAATATTTATTTTTTTTCAACGTTGCTTTTCTTTTTGCACTGTTGCCGGCCAACATCTTTGCTTGGACAAGAATACGGGTACAAGTTCTTACAAGCAGAATTTTTATTTATTTACCAGAGGACGGCCAGGCTTTTAATTCATGTGCCCAAACCCCATTTTCCTCTTTCTTTATTCATTATATAAAAAAGTAATGTCAACATGAGATGATGAAAAGCAAAACAACTTGTTGATTACTAGGTAAATTAACAACGTTTCTTCAGGATCGATAGTGTTAATGAAGAAATAGAGACAAAAAATATAGACCTACAAAAATAGGAGAGATGACTTGGATATAAGAGACGCGTAATCGATAGAAAGTGTGTTGTACAATTAAGTGCAGTTTGAAAAATGCGCATCACTCTTTTATTCTTATGGGTTTTTTAAATATATTTTTATATAATTCCAAGGTTGTCATAAATTATTAACTACATTTTTTTAACAGAAATTCTGGAGATCATCATTTTTTTACGGATTTATTAATTTTTTACAAAGTAGAGTTGACGAAATGATCAAAAACAATTATATAAACCATGCTATATAACGTGTCCAGGGGGGAAAGGGTAAACAAAACTAAATAAAATATAGTTTCAAACAAAATGAGAAATGTATTTAGAAAGATGACGGGAGAAGTTGAAAATGCAGAAACACAAAATTACCCTATAACGGGTAAAGGGGAAAAGTGAAAAAACAAGTTTCAAGCGAAATGAAAAAAAGTCATTTTGGAAGATGACGGAAGGAGTCGAAATATACACAAATACAAAATAACCCTTTCTGCCATATACCGGTACACAAGCAACACCTCTGTAAAATGCCACTATGCTCCGTGATATGCACAAAAGAGCGAAATCTAATGCGAGGGGATAAGGGGCTGGCACAAATTAGCGAGCGTACTTTACGGCAGATTACCACAGACCGGATCAGAGATCAAACTTTAAGCCCTTCTCCTCCTCCTTCATCAAATTTTCCTCTTTTAGGCATAGAGGAGTCTTTCTTTGGCTTCGATATTTGCATCAGAACCCCCAGATGACCCCGATAGGGCGAGTGAAAATGGGGATGGGGGGAAAGCGGAAAGTGACAGTGGAAATAGATTTGAACCCCCCCCCCCAAAAAAAAAACCAAAAAAAACCCACAATGAATAGAACATAAATAGGGGAAATAATTATTCAATACATAATAAAAATTTTGCATTTGGATTTTTATGAGTAAAAAATTAAATTGATAATCTGAATATTGGAAAAAAAAGAATTCATTATTCAATTTTAGAAAAATACATAAATGTATATTAAAAATGCGGATAAATATTCAGCCTTGGTCGAAAGATTTTGGATTCAAGATTCACTTATCAATTCCATCCTTTTTCATATCGTTTTCAATATCAGAAGCATAAATGGCCATATTGATAATCTCTGACGTGACATGAAATTAAACGCAAAATACAAGTCAACACGATTTTTTTTAATAATATAAGAACCAGCAAGAAGCAAGACATGTGAGAAATAAAACAAAATACACCGTTTTACTTTTTATTGACTAGATGAGGGAGATATTACTATGTTTGAAAGGATAAGAGAGAGAGATCGAGAGATCGAGATCGAGTGAGAGAGATCGAGAGAAAGATTAAGAGAGAGAAAGGGGGGGGGAGGCGAATGAAAATTTCAGACAAGAATGAAACCTCATTCGACTTTCATTTCTCCCGTCTTCTCCCGGTTCGAAATCCCCAGTTGTCATCGCTAGAGGATCACCTACCACACCTGTGCTCTCCTGTGACAAACAATGGGGGCAGTTTTGTACCCCATCGGGACTTCGTGGAAGAAGAAAGTGCACCGTTACCTTATCGCAACCCACCCCACCCACCCCATTTAGCACCCCCGCCCTGCTTTGCCTGTAGTAATGGTAATTTAAGTCAAAGGGGGGAGCTTCGTCCGATGTGTTTCGGCTTGAAAAGCTACGGGGGTAGTTTTGTACCCCATCGGGACTATATCGGAACTCCTTGGAAGAGGAAAGTACACCGTTACCTTAACCCAACCTATCCCAATCCCGTTCTATGTTACCTGTATTCATGGCAGTTAAGGTAGTTAAGCGAGTTAAGGTATAAGGGTGAGCTTCTTCACGATGGGGCTAGGTTTATACCCCATCGGGACTACTTAACTTGAAACACCCCGCCCTATGTTACCTCTAGCCATGGTAGTTAAGGTACAAGGGTGAGCTTCTTCTCGCCGTGTTCCCACTTGAAAAGCAATGAGGGTAGGTTGGTGCCCAATCGAGAGTTCTTTGTAGAAGAAAATAATGTACTTTCATCCTAATCCAGCAACCTGCCCCACCCCACATCGTTATCTTCTCTCGTGTATTACCCGTCTCTTGTCAGTCCAGAGGCCTGCAGCAAAAAGATTCAATTAAACGTAAGATGAATAATAATCGTAAATCTATGGCAAAACATATACCAAAGAGATATGATTGATTTTCAATCAATTGTATCTCATTTATGTTACAGACCCCAAATGTTAAACTGTGTTAGTTTTGTCACAAATTGGCTCCCTGTGAGCCCTTTATAATCTAACACACTTTAGCGTCAGTCAAACGTCCCCTGTGTACTTTATGTTCATCTATATAGAAACGCAAATAATGTGATAAATGTCTTTTGATCGAAATTTTCTATGAACTATTTATAAATGACGAGAAAGTCATGAGCTTGGAGCCAAATATTATTCGAGTCAAATTTGACCATTTTCTCGTTGAGTTTGACTGATTTTATGAAATTATGATTAGTTCACCAGTTGGCTCCCAGCTGATTACTCGTCTATTTATTTTTAGTGTACACACAACTTAACTCGTTTAAACGGTGAATTAAGAAAAAAAAATCTCAATCTAAAATTTTTTAAAATAAAACATCGGTTTTATTTTTTTCGCAGACAAAAATTGCACCAATGACGATAACATTGATATCGACGATGATGACGATAGCAAGAAGCGACGACAGCGTCGACAACGTACTCATTTTACCAGCCAACAGCTTCAAGAACTCGAAGCGAATTTCGCGAGGAATCGTTACCCTGACATGTCAACGCGAGAGGAGATCGCCGCATGGACGAACCTCACGGAACCAAGAGTTAGGGTGAGCATAATACTCTATTTGTTTCCAAAGTTAACCCCTTGACTGCTGAAATTTTATGAGTCCCATATGCTTTAAGCAGGGATTTTATTTGGATGAAGTATTATTGTTCAATGACAACATCTTGTCACCCAAAGTTTTGTGTGACGAAACATTTCCGGCGCCTTTGTAAACATATATTTTAAATGTACCTATTATTGATGGAAATTGTATTTTAAGGCTGACTGACAAATCTGCGTTCACAACACCTGTTAGCACAGAAATACTAAGCACAGACGCTTGACCTACGTTATGGGCATAATTCGTCTAGCGCTCGACGTATGCAAGCGTTAGCATAAGCTAATCGTTGTCCCTTCGTGTTTCTGCGTTCTCGGAGCGTTATAAACACTGGGCACAGATCGACGCTGGCTATAAATGAAATTGTGTGAGTCAGCCTTAATGTACAGGGACATTTCTTGTTTCCTCATAAAAGGTCTCTTCAAGGTGCCATTTTTGCTTGTTTATTTTTATCACCTCGCCTCTGAGATGCTGTTTTATATTGTCACTTTTATTCTCATTTTCCCCTCACACCACTCCTTCAGCCAATAATCTCTCGTCTTATATCACATTTATGATGCGTTCTTATATATTTACTGCGCGGCGTACTTTCGGGTTAAGCCAATATTGGAAAATGATATAGTCGGCGATTTTATTGGAATTTTTTTTATCCTTCTGCACCTCGGTATAGTCTAAATAGAAAGATAGTGCATTACAAATCATGTGTTTATTGCTATTGTTATCATTATAATTTAGATCACATGAAACGGCGCCTAGCTGTTCTGCCAATGTAACAATGTAATAAACAGAGTTATCTATGTATTTTCTTTTAATGTAAACTCATAGGCCTATAAATGAAAGATTAGTTATTAAATGAACTAACAAATGTAATTATCAAAATAAGTGAATATATAATAATTAAATGATTCAATGAATCAATAAATGGAACAGCATTCTAACACTGCTTGAAGTGTTGGATCAAACATGCTTGAAATTTACAAAGGTTGTCACTCTTACAGCATTTGGATAGTTAAATATATTTTCAGAGTGTATCAATAAATCCTTCCTGGCTATCTTCAGTGACAATGACCTTGAAAATGCTCGTAATCTGAGTCAAGTTTTCTTCGCCTACCTGAGGAAGTGGATACACACGTAGCTTTATCCAGAGAGGAAGCGGCTGCTTGCAGTCGGAAAGTACGTGATTCAATTGTATTCTTAGGTATCAAACCGTCAAGGTACACTGTAAATCACGAGGTCAATACGAGATATTTTTTCCAACCCATGTTTGAGGAACGGAACGGTTCGAAAGGAAAAGCTATACTCAAAGAGAGTCAAAAATACTATTCGAATGCAGAATGCAACATCAACAGTAGATGGAGGTCATTTTGTTGATGTAAAGTACAACAAACCACACGAACTATTGGTAGAAAACGTGATAAAAAGAAAAGGAGATATTATTTCACCTTTCTTATTTCCGTAAACAAAATGGGAAAGGTATGAAACATCAACAAATTAAAATCTTACGTCATTATACGCCATAGAAAAGGTTGCAATGATAGAAATAATGATAATTTTGATGTGAATAAGTCTTTTGCACATTCTGCATCTTTCCTTTTCCATTATTTTTTTTTGGGGGGGGGGCAGGGGGGTTCCCTCAACATGTTTTTTTTTTTTTATTAGTTGGTAAAATTATGAGTTCTACATCTGAACATTACTTAAAAGTTGGAGATAGAAATGGATGTTTTTTTTCTCCCTAAATTTGAGCGCATGATGTCCAATCCAGATATCCCAATGATTTTTTTGTAAATTTATGCTCTTTTAGAATATTTAAAGCCTAGAAGATCTATTTTTATTCTATGCCAAAAATATTCCAAAATAATTGCATATTTCAAGAGATGTAATGTTCTAGATATTGCAATTAAAGATACTCCAGAAAAACTATACGAGCTTTTGTGACTCCATCATAACCTATATTTTCTATTCTGTTCATAACAATCTTTGGAGTTTTCTTGCAATCTCTAAAATACCCCCAATAACACCTGCCAAACACACTACACCTCAATGATTATGTACATACCCTAAAATAAAAGAAAAATACAAACATAAACTCTTACATACGCATCGACATTGGCAATTCACACCTCATCTGAGGGCCTGAAACATTAAACAAGTTTGCAATTAATCGCAAATTTTAGTATATTATTTTCCATAGACTTGCGATTTATATCAATCGTACGATCGATTGGAAAGCTTTATGTTACGGGGTACTAATGTGATTGATTGCTGCGTACATCTTTGAGGCTGGAAAAAAGGGTTTCGTTGCGATTGATCTGGTTATTTTAGATGATAAATACTTTGGATTAGCGTTAAAAAGCAAACATAATAGCAACTCCCTTCGATAAATCACGTAACAGCAACCCAGGCTGTCAAGCTGGATCAAGAAAATGATAAGTTGTCATTCTTCACCTTTTCTCAAATTCGTCTTCGAAATTATTCTCTTACCAAAATATTTTCATTTTTTAAAGAAATGAATTATTCATCTCTTCCCTTGGTCATGGAAAGTAATAGGAGATAATCATGCAAACGTATAAAGTAAAAAGGTTGAAGAATAGCAATAAATCGCACTTTTCCCAACTCAATTTCTTTCTTCCTTTACTACAACGTAACTCGAATTTGTCTTCCAATTTTCACCCACTCCCTAAATATTTGTAGACTTAAAATAATATCGTTTCAAATTTATAGTAGATAACCCTAAACCTATGTAAAATGTAAAATGTATTTATTTTTTTTCAATTCCTTTGATAATAATACAGTCATATGATAAGTGAATAACTAATATTACAAAAGAAATTAAAAAATAGAGGCCAGCAAAGAAGCGAGGCTTGTAAAGATGGCTGGCCCCTAATAATAAACTGTTATAAGTAAATCACATTTGTGCAATTCATGTTCTTCCTATGTTTACTACAAATGTCTACGGTATATCGAATCTGTCTTTTTTTTCTTATCCAAAATTTTTCTTATCAAAAATATTTGTAGAATTAAAAAAATTGATTCATCTATTTCTTCCCTTTCTCATAGAAAATTACGGTAGATGACATTATTCACGTATAATGTAAAAACAAACACTAAAGAATAGAGGTAAATTACATTTGTGTCATTCAATTTTTTTGTGCCTTTACTCTAAATATCTTTATCAAATCTGTCTTCTAAATTTCTCTCATGCCAAAATATTTGCAGATTTAATATTCTTTAAATCAATTTCTTCCCTTGCTCATAGAAAATAGGCAAATGGGAGAAAATAATACCAACGTAAAATGTAAAAGGCTTTAAAAACTAAAAGTAACTCTAAATTTTGTCGATACCTATACTGCCAGTTTATATAGTGATATAATTTTCAAAATGGTGGTATGTAATTTTTTTTTTCATTTCCTTTACCAACACCCTCTAAAAATGAGTGAAAGAGTGAATTCCAAATCGAGCAAGATTCGAGTAAACTTTTTTTTTTTTCAAATTTTCTTTTTCCCCGATGAACTCATTAACTCACTATTTTACAGAGTATGGAAATAGAAACGAACAAACAAATGAACATATACAAAAGGCAAGCCTTTGAACACTGTTGAATATGTTTATAGTTATTCTAAATTCGAAAGACATTTCTTAACGATCGGATTGTCTTCATATTTTCCAGAAAATTGAAGAAGGCTTTTAATCCATTTCACGATGAAAGTCCTCATATCTGGATCCATTACTTCAATTTTCCATGTATTCTCCGAGCTATAGTAAATGATAGAGTGTGTCATACAGCTGAGTTAATGGGTAGCCTTTATTAATGCTCCTCAGAAATTAGACTGAAACGTGGACTGCATTGTGTAAAGGCCGACTCACACCTTTGCGTTTTAGCCTGAGTCGGCTGAGCATTTCTTTTTAAATAAAAAACGCGCACAAAGACGCATGTCATTCGGTGGACTGACGTCCGGCGTACGCTCCTTGAGCGCAAGCCAAACGTCAGTCCATCGTCCGATAAGCCGTATACGGTGCGCTTGGGGAGCGTTTTTTATTAAAAAAAAATGCTGGGTAGACGCAGGCTAAAAACGCAAAGGTGTAAATCGGCCTTAAGTTTCATGTATACTGCGAGGACAACAACGTTCGTTTATGTTCAAGCTTGTCTGTTTTAAATACTGTCCAAAATATATCTATAGCAAAGGAAGGACAGGATGAATTTAATTCCTATACAAAAAGGTGAACAGATGTACGCTCGGGCTAGGGGTATATTCAAAATATTAAGAAAATAACAGGATGTTTATTTTGCACATCATACTTAAAACAAAGGTATAAAAGAGAAAATAATTTGAAAATGTAGCAGTTCACATATTCATGGCATTAATAAAATAAGGAAAAGGAATAGAAGGAGAAAATGAATAATAGTAAGAAGATGATAAAACAGACAGTGATGAAGAAAAATAAGACGGCCCTAATCAAAAATTCAAATGACAGATCCACTTCATATTTCTTGTTTTCAAATCTTATTGGAAATTAAAGTACTCTCTCAAAAATTTTTTACTCATAGACTCATAGAAATAGTATACCCTGTTATGGTCTCGCTTTTAGATGGTATTGCAGAAGTATAACCTCAGAATGTGATTAAATACTAATCCTTTTGGTAGGGGTATTGGAATTAAAGTATTTAACAGAGGATATGATAACAAAGTATTGGCTACCGTACCCACAAACTCAATCACGTAAACAATTGAAATCTGATGCAGTTGAACTCGGTGTTTTACCTCATTGTATTAATTAATTTGTTTTCACGCTAATTTTCTAATATTTGGCACAGATTCTCATGAATATTAAACACCTTTTTGACGTAGGCCATACAGTAACCGCTCTTGAACTGTTAGATGCAGAGTAATGTTACACCTTTTTAATCATTATTATGATGTTACCCTTATTATGTACTCTAAAATGCATCTTGTATATAAGACATAGGTAATACATAAAAGAAGAAAAACATAATTATTTTTCTTTCATTAATTTTGAAAGATGTGCATTTTGTTTCTCGTATATCATAATGCTATCGTAGAATAATTAGTGTTTTAGAGCCCACACTGACTTTAAAAATACGTTTTTGGTGGCAAAATATGCAGGGGAATTCTTTGGCTGACGCTAAAATAATCAATGCTTGTGTCTCTCAAACCCGGCGAATTTAACACCAACGTATGCAAGTATATGCACATGCGAAGGTGAAGTATAAATTTTGAGTTGTGCGACTCTTTATTATTCTCATAAACAAAGCTGAGATTCTCTTTCAAAGTAAAACAAAATATGTAAAAGGCACAAATATTCAGTCTTGAATGAGGCGTCGTTAAAACAAAACAATACCAGCAACAACAACAACATCATCAACATTATCATTTTGCATTTCTTTATCAGCATCAACAACAACAACATTATCATTATCAACAACAACAACAACAACAAATTAATGAGAGTTCTGCTATTAGCGTGCATATAGATTCATTCCATCTTACCTCATAAATGCCGCGTCCCGTTGCGGTTTTGCAATTTTGACATCTTTATTGCCATTTTTATATTGGCATTTATAACGTTCTGCGCTTTTCATTTATATCATGCTTTTTATTTCTTCATCGCCTTCACCTACACAAGAGCATATTTTCATAAGTTGTAAACAATCTTAAGGCTGACTCACACCTTTGCGTTTTTAGCCTGCGTCGGTCCAGCGTTTTTGGAAATTAACAACGCTCTCTTGACGCAGAAAGACGCAGGTCATACGGTGGACTGGCGCTTAATGGCGTACGCTCGTCGAGCGCAAGCCTTACGTCGGTCCACCGCCTGCGTCCAGGTAGGGTTTTCAATTTCCCAAAACGCTGGGCCGACGCAGGCTAAAAACGCAAAGGTGTGAGTCGACCTATAGAAAAAAATCTTAAGGGTTTCATGATAATACTGCAACTTTTACCATCTTGTCCCATTGACTATTAATTTCGCTAATTACAATAAATTTTTGTGCAGGGACTATCCGGTCAGTAATTCATCAGGTTAATCAGTCACTCTGGAGCCTTTTCAGGTTCTTCAGAAAACAATTTACTAGTAAAGGCAATGACTTACCTTGTCAATTTAGCTGATTCAGACGGTGATCATTGTAGTCATATTTCTAAACCTTTGTCTGAAATAGGAATCATCTGAATTTTATACGTTCATTGGTCCTGCAAGTTTATATTGGCAATGTATTTAGCGTACGGTCGCACGTTTATGGTTTTACAGCAACGTGCGATGTGCAAATAAACCTCTGCGGGGAGCTTCGGCGAATTGAACATAATCGTTTTGCAGGCCCAAAAGCCACGTGCTTCCTGAGCGCCGATATATTTGGATTCTGGGGATAGTAAATATTTATTCCATTCTGTCATAATCTCAAACATTCAGGGTTTGATATGATATCAAAACGTCGCATACATTTAGACCTATTTTTTTTATTAATATTTGACATTGTTTAAAAATGCTTTAATGGTTTAAATGTGCTCTAAATAACTAGGGTTCACAATAAAATGCTACAATCTTCCCTCTTTTCTAAGAGTGTCCGACGGCGGTGACAAAATATTATTTCATTTCTCAAATATGAAAAATTCAGCTGTGACAAATGTGTTTGCCGGCGTTTACAATGTAATTCCCGCGGAAACTTGCTCTCATTTTCAGCCCAAGACTGTATTATATGCGACGACAAATGAATCTCATAATACACTCTTTCTTCCTGCATGCGATGAATCTATTTTTGTCGCTTATTTGACCTAAATTGCGAGGCTACAAACATATCTTGACTTACAAATTATACACAGAGAGCTATTGAATGAAGTACCGTGCAATATGACTTGCGTGGATGAAAGTAATAAAGCTGTGCAGAACTGTTTTGAAATTAAAAAAATATAATAATTTGTTGTCTATATTGTCACGGGTAAATTATCTCAATCATATCATTTTTAACCCAGTGTTTTGTAATCAACAGAACGATAACACAATAATGAATAAGACTTTCATCGTTTAGTAAGGAATAAATCAAATGGTTTTCGTAGATGTTAGAAATTTTAACTTTATATGAATGGTTAATGTATACTATACTCCAAGGAAAAAGATCAACAACAAAGAAATGAAGAATTGAAATTTACCACCAAGTTTAAACAAAAAATACAAGCAAAGCGATAAGCTATTCTCGTAAGAAACAAGAAATGAATGTGTTTTTTCGGCAAATACCTACTACTAATTTGCAGACGTAACAAGGCCCGATCTTTGTTCGATTGACGTGGTTTTTAAATGTAACCCTTTTTTTTTTTTTAATATCAATCAATGTAGGAGTATGATATCCTGTCTTATGAATAAAAATAATTATTAGTTTTCAAATCAATTAGAATATTAATCGCAAAAAAGGGTTTGTAGAAAACTTTAAATGTAAAAATAATGGTGCTCAAAGCTGAATTTTTGTCAGTTCGAATAATGGCGTACAAAAATGAAGTTACACAACAACATATATTATGTCACAAGACAATATATACCCGCTCGCATGCTCAATTGGCAACAATAATATTTCGGATATATCATGCTCATGCACAATTTTATTGAAGCGCTAAGGCAGCGGTTCTAAATCATGGTATATACTGATCTATTTTGGTACGGAGCACGATATATCATACATTTCACTCTCTACTTCTGGATGCCGGGGTTTTAATACACCCTTTCTCATCTCGCCTTCATAAAGCTCTCTTCAATCGCCACTTATGTTCACGGATGGCATAAATTTCACTTTGTATCTTCAATCCGTCCCGGGTCCGCCAATATGTTTTCCTTGTTTTTCATATACCGTGGCAGGGGCAGGCATGCTTTGGAAAAAGATGACGCATAGATATTGAAATAGATCCCGAGCTGGCGAGTCTGTTTATGACGACGTTTTTAGTCATGATCCCCTGAACCATAAGTCAGCTAACATGTGACACGCCGTGCGGGGCAGGGATGAAAGCGCCATCGATCGCTCGAGAGGTGACTGGGCGGCTCGCGCCCCGTGCTTCTTTGTCAAGTTGCCGCTAAAGCTTCAAAGCGCTGTTGAGTGATGGGTATAGGGAGTGAAACTCTCGTTTGAGAGCTATTCGAAAATCTTTTGTTTTACGTAATAAGTGAGATGAACATGACCTGATTATTTCCCCTCCATCATCAGCATGATGAGTGTGAATATTACTCAACTTTCCGAAAATAATACAATAATGTATGCCCCTAAATGAGTAATTAATCGTTATTTCCATTTTTAGGGACACAAAAGTTTAATTTTAAGATATCATGAAAGATGAAGTACAGTTTCCAAACTATGATTTACTCATAAAGAAAAGAATTAGATTTTATTTTCGAAATATTGTTGCCTATTTAAAATTTACAAATAACGATCGAAATCGTATTGCGAAATTGATTGAGAGATTTGCTTTCCATTAATCATGTTTTCTTTGTTGATTCATGACTGACGATAATTATTGACAAGGCCAAGAAAGTTCTCATTCCATTTAACTCTTTAATGCACAGCATCATACATTATAAAAATTGTCACAATTTATTTCTATATGACGTACATTGATAAATGTTAATGTTAATTGTTTGGTTATTATATATTTGCTGGTTTTTTTTTAAATTTGCTTGAAGTAAACTTTGAGTACATAATTCTGCCTTTTATTCTATGATCATTGCAATACACTATTAGTTATGACGAAATTGTTTCCTACAATGAACTGCAAACATTTCTGTTTGAAATACATGATTGACGGCAAACAGCTAAAAAATCTCATATAGCCTTAAATGATCAGCTTCTCTTCTCATTAATTGATTTGCAGTGTTTTTTTTGTGTTAATGTGGCCTTTATAGTCCCAATAATTGTCTTTATATGAAGTTTTATTTTTTTCAAAATATTTTCATTAATTTATTCCTTTTGCATCTAATTCTCTCCGACAAGACACGTCTTTCATGACTCAGCCCTTTCATCTGTTTGTATATACGGTAGGCTTAATGAGTATGATGATGATGGAATTAAAATTGTTTTTGGAAAAGAACAAACTTTTGGCAAGCCACATAATATCTTTTAATTTTCAATTTCTTCAAAACAAAAAGCTTATGTTATTCAAACTAACAATGGAAGATGTCTTCATCATGTTCAAAATTTAAACATTTAACCAATGCTATATCCAGATCATTTTTTTTTTTTGGGGGGGGGGGGGGGTGGGGGGATATTTGTTTGATCTCTGCCAAACTTTCTACATGTTTGGTAATGAATATGTCTTTGGACCAGACAGATTCCTCATATAGCTGTCAAATATTGAGTATTCATTTTTTTTTTCCAGCCAAAAAAGTGCAGTCTCATTTATACTTGAACCCACTCTGTACGATTCTTACACAAACACGGTACGTGGTTTATGGGGATTACACTTGTCCGTGACGCGGCCGTGACCCCGTGGAGGTCGGGCCGAAGGTCCGCTAGAAGCCCGTGGTTTGCTGCGAGAGAGCCTGTCAAAATATAGTCTCTTTTCATTGCTTGTTTGTCTGTTGCTTTCAATCTTATTCTTTCTTTGATTCTTACTATTTTTACTGTCGTGCTGTCTCATTTTCTTTCTTTCTCACTCATTCCAGACCCGAGCTCAATATTATAATGCTCGTTTAGAATTCTTTCGAGAGTCTTCCGATTCTTTTTTTTTTTATTCTGCCTTCCTCTCCCAACTATGCTATCCCTCTCTTCCCCAGCACAAGTATCAATATTTCTTTCTTTATTTTTCTTTATCTCTTTGTCACCGTTTTTGTTATCTCTCTCATTCTCTTTCAGTCGTTTCGTATAGTCTCTCCACAGTTTACCTTATTCTCTTTCAGATCCATTTTTATATATAAATATACATCTCTTTTTTTTTATACATCTCTTTTTCCAATATTTTTTTATGTTCGGGACTTTGTCCAATTTCTAAATTTCATTTGTTGTTTTATCATCCATCTTTCCATTTTCCCTTTTCAATTCCTCTCTCTTCATTCAATATTGATTATGAATAAGATGATATATTGTATTTTTTGTATGTTTTCATGGAATTTTATCAAACCAAAGAAGCAAATGATAATAAAACAAAATAAAAACAAGCACAAAGACTGGTATTCTTTCTGAAACGAATTTGATACAAAGAACATTTGGACAACAAGGAAAGAAAGAAAAAATAATTCGGACACCGAATTCTGCCCGCGACTTGCGCCCACGATGCAAGCCGCCCCCTCAACCGCCGGACCTCGGCGGGGAGAGAGAGGGAGGATTTGCTTAATCTGTCTGGAATCTTCAAAACGGACATCTCCAGTTTAGATTTCACTTACACTTTGAACCCGTCATCATTTCTCAGGTTTCAAAATTGACTTTTCCTTTTAATTTGGCATCTCCTTTCTGCTGTCATCTTGGTACTCTTACTTGGGATTCTCAGCACAAACGGAGCTAAATAACACTGAGAGATAACAGTAGGTTTACAAAGCGTGCGCGATGGGCACATTGACATTTGGTGATATTTTAACCAAATTTGGAAAACACGTTTTTTTTTCATTGCATTCCTACATTCATATTTATCTTTATTAAGTAAAATGTTACTTGATATGGAAATAGTTATGACTGCCCTAAAGTTGCTTACATGTACTTTCATGTACTATTTTGCAGCATTATCGTTATAAATATTATTTTGGAAAGATTAACTTATTTCAGCAGACTGCAAATACCGTCGTAATGCATTTCAACATATACACTGTTGAATTGTGGGTGGTAATAACAACAGCTGATGTGATAAGGCTGATAAATAAACCAAGAATTTTAAATAAAGCAATAAAAATCTTACGCTAAATCAAGAATGAGTCAAAAGAACATTGAAAAGAAGATGCAATCCTTATTTCATACACTCACTTTCCTTTCGTATTTTTCATCAATCATTATCGAGCACGGCTTAGCCTGAGCGTGGGGCCGTCTTTACCTGTTAGCGGGCCTGGATCAAGCCTCTCCGCCGAAGTCCCGGCGGGGTTGTTGTCTTAACCTTGACTTTTCGTCCGCCCGAGGGCCCACGACTGTGTATCGTTCAATACCAAATCATAGGCGGGCAATTGTTGTGTCCGGAAGACGGGGTAAATGCACTTTATCGAGAAATATTTGGCCTAAATTCATTCTAACTGTATGAAAGTATTATTGAGGATGTTACCATGGTTACGAAGTGCGAATATTGCTACATGTCAACAACCAACAAGACGTGAAGAAAGTCTGTTATCACGATCGTTCATGATTGAAATAATTATATGTATATGTATAATTCATAATTTAGAAGTGTGGTAGTTCACAAAATGTTACACGATTTTATGTTAGTGTATATTAAAAAACTTATCCATCAAATTCTAAAGTAAGGTCACTTAAAACATTGCTCTATATATGCACAACATGAATGATAATCATACATCATTTCAAAGAGTTAAGCAATAATATAATAAATAACAATGATAAAGAAACACTCAGACAGCATTAATATGAGAAAGCTCTTAAAGTTACTCTTTCTTGCCACGAAGTATTGCATATGATTTTTGTTTACCTTCAAACAAATAAACATGAAAGACAAAGAGTAAGTTTGATTATATAAGCAAGCAAACACAAACAAAGAAAATATATGAAAACAATTTGCGAAAATTGCAAAATTCTGAGTAGCAATGATCTATTCCGGGACCCCAGAATGTCAACGAGAAGATGTGCATTCATTCTTTTCCACGCACAGGTCAGTTCGCATCTGAGGCGCCGTGTATGTGCATTACGTAATGATACACCGGACGGTGCGTGACGCTTGTGTGGACTCCTTTTATCATGTTTATGATCATGATGATTGTGGTGTGTGTAGAAAGATGTGCGTTCAGCCATGGCAGACTAGTTTCATATCTAACTACGTAGAGTTTCAAGAAGCGCTTTCTCACCTCCTCATAACGTTATGATGTAATGCTTGCAGTAACTTTATTATTTTACTTTTTGTCGTAGTTTTAAGTCACATAATTATGTATATCAAGCGCTATAATTGTAGATTATTGGAAGTCACGTTTATAAAGAAGTTAACGCCGTGTCAGTGCGATAAAATTTTTTTAGTTTTGTGAATGAAACCTCAAACAAGTCTTAATGTGTTTTGTGACAGATCATTTCATCAATTTCCGACTTGCTCCTCTCCTTGAATTTCATTTTTTCCCGTAAATCTTAAAGGTATAGAATTCATTTAATTTCATTTAATTTCATTTAAATTCAATTTATTTTATTTCACTTCTTTAAACATATACAGAGGTTTAATGTAAAATAAGCAAAATATCAAATGTCATACATTAATAAACACAAATATACTTTTGGAATAAAAACAAACCCAAACCAACAGTACAAAGCAAAAATTCCCAAGTTTATTTTTATCACTCACAACGGTCAACTAATTTTCAATTAACATTCTTCATCACCCTCCAAAGAATTTCCAAAACTTTAAAACACAATCTAAAGCCCCCCCCCCTCATCCTCCACCAATTCTCTCAACATCACCCCACCTGGCTCCCTCCGCTCCTCTCTTTTGTGTGTCACCCCTTGGGGCTAAACACCGCGTGCTTTTTTATTAGGCGGGACCGCAGGCGTGTTGATGACACAAGATTTCGACTGAAGTTTCCCGCCCATTTTCTTTTCATGTTCACCGATATGAGGCCATTTATTGGCAATAGAATGACCCGTATTGATTTTTCCTTATAGTCCCACTCGCTTTCTTTTAGCGGGGTGATATTCAGGCTGTGTTATTATGACACGAAATGAACGCTATGAATTTTCATCTTGTCATGTGCACATTTTTGTCCCTTCTTTCTAATTTTAAGTACAGCTCCTTGCACCATTCTCAATTTCATTTCATTTTGCAACGCAATACACGAAGTCACTTGCAACCTCTTTTGTTTTCAACTCATCAAGCATTGAATTTTTTTTCTTATTAAAAACCACTTATTAAAGCCAGCTTAGGGACATAATTTGTGATAAGCGCGTTATAAATGCTGTAAATTATTATTATTATTATTATTAAAATAGTTTACAAAATATTAGTCAAACGTTTACCTGATTATTTTAGAGTATTCTCTAAATTTCTGCTTTAATACTTCATCACGATATCTTCAAATGCATGAACGCAAAGTAAAGTACCTTCTTTCTTCATTCACTGAACAGATGCGACATCAATTTGACGTTTCTACTCAGGATAAGAGGAAAACGAATTTAATAACAACAATAATACACAACATTTATATAGCGCTTATTGCGAAGTGTTTCTAAGCGCTCTGTGCATTATTACCCGGCTATAGCATGCATGGGTACCATTTGGCGCTCACTGCATTCAAGGAATTTCCTATACCGGTACCCATTCACCTCACTTGGGTTGAGTGCAGCACAATGTGGATAAATTTATTGCTGAAGGAAATTGACGCACACATACAAATTTCATGTGTGTGTATCTAGTTATTGCAAATGCTTGAATGGAAGTTGTTTAGTTTGCCCTTGTCGTTTTCCCTTCTTACAGTGAGACTATGCTGACATGGATGGACATATCTGATTTGATCGTAACGTAAATATTTCCAATCAATCGCAAGTCTATGGGAAATCATGTACTAAAGTTTGTGATTGATCACAAAATTAATTGTACCTCTTTAATGTTACGGGCTCCATATGTTTAACATGTCATTCTAGCTGCCCATCTGTCTGTTTTTCATCATGGATACAGACATTTTATTTTACTGAATCGTCTTCAATAAAATGTCACTGGGGATGCTATCCTGTATGTTTCTGAATTGTATTTTCATGACCCTTGTTTCATATGAACTACGTTCACTGGCTTTATTTAGCTAACCATGTACACTGGCTTTATTTAGCTAACAAGGGTAGCCATTTCGGCTCTTTATAAACTACCCCATGGGCTCCTCGTATCTATCTATCAACTTTTTAAAATAAAATAATGTTTATGTAAGCATTTTACTCAATATTAATCTGTTTACCGTTTTCACGTAGAACTTTCTTTCCAACGTTCTTTCACAAAATTGTATCTCTACATTTAATTAGGAAGAATGAATGAATCATATAATATTTCGAATTATTCAAATATACAGCAAGAAATATTTCAAGAAGGTTGTGCTGTTACCGTATTTATTCATGTAAAAATTATTATTTTGCGTTTATTATGAACTCCAAATCCTAAATGATATCGCAATTGGATACATCTCATTTTCACTTCAAAAGACTTCAAATGATATGTTCAATTCTATGATAATTCATAAAAATGATTGACGGAATATGCGATATAAATTCGTCATGTCAATTTCTCTGATTCGTAATACACATCAAAGTAGATTTGTATAAGCCATGTCAAAAAAATATGTCTGGTCTCTGCTCTCTTTCATTTGCTTTGTCTCATTCTCAACTCTCTCTAACTTTCTCCATCTCGTTGTAACCATGTTTCTTCTTCTTATTCTTCCCCTTCTTCTTCTTCTTCTCCTTCTTCTCTTTCTTCTTCTCCTTTTTTTTCTTCTTCTTCTTTCTCTTCTTCTTCTTCTTCTTCTTCTTCTTCTTCTTCTTCTTCTTCTTCTTCTTCCTCTTCCTTGACTTATTATTCATCTCTTTCTTCTTCATCCTTTTTCGTCTCCTTCTTCTTTTCCTTCTTCTTAAACTTCTCCTTCTTCTTCTTTTCCTTTTTCTTCTTCTTCTTCTTTTTCTGTTTCTTCTTTTACTACTCCTTCTTCTGTTTCTTCTTTGACTTCTTTTTTCCTAATCCGTCTCGTCTCCTCCTTCCTTTCCATTTTCGTCGTCTTCGTCTTCTTGCTCTAATTCTTCTTAATCGTTATCTACTTTTGCTTATTCCTCTCTCTCTCTCTCTCTCTCTCTCTCTCTCTCTCTCTCTCTCTATCTATCTCTCCCTCCTTCTCTCCTTCTCTCTCTCTTTCCATCTCTTTCCGTTCAACATCAAGGCCTGTCGTCTGCTGGTCTGTCAAAATGTTTTTCAGACACGTGACATGATTGCTCGGTCCTGATTGGTCGATCCTTAATCCCATGTTAACCCGTGTAGAACTCTGCTCTACCCCATCTAATCCGTAGGGTAATATGTTTTCCATGTGTTCGTCTAGAGGGGATTAGCCGTTCAAGGGTCAACATGCGAACCAAAAATATTATAATATTATGAGACTTACACGCATGTAAAACCTAGCTTGAAGAAAAGAAGAAGTCTGGGTAGCACATCTTAATACGCCCTTAGATTTTCGATGCATTAAAGAGCATTTTACAGCATAAATAACTTTGGAGTTAAATAAGGACGCAGTAAGTCAGCTACAATCTTCTCTTCGTAAAATTACGCTAGAATATTTGTTGGAATTGCAGGTATCAATTCAAATCTCGAAATGCTAGGTAGCATTACTTCAGAAAAAGAGCAACAAATAAAAAAAAAGGCCAAACATGTCATGTAAAACTCATTTCTTATGCGCAATCGAACAATAATATAAGATAACTTTATACTAACATTATCAATATTTTTCTGTTCCATAGAGTTTTGAGATCTACCATACAACTGTACAACGATGAATATAGAAAAATGAATAAAACAAAGATAATGCTAACAAAAATTGTGACATATTAGAGGATAAAAGGGAAAATAAAAGGTTTTGGAAATTGCTTCAATCGGAGAATGTTTTATGTCAATAAGAATGAAAAAGACATGAAACAGGAAAAAAGAACTGCGGAGACTGCTGAGTAATCAGATGAGCTGCAAGAAAGAAACAAACAGAGAACATAAGAAAACACATTTTTTTTCAAATAAGGAGGATAGCAAAAGCATATCAAAATCAAAAGAAATCAAAGTTTAAGTGAAATAGTTAAGAAGATTAACGCGTTTAAGTAAAAACAAGAAATATTTTTGCGTCCAAAAGATGTATTTGACATTCAAATCATTCAAATACAAAATATCATAATTCAAGAATATGTACTCATTCAGAAAAGATGAAATACAGACTATGATCTCCAAAAGCAAAAGTAAGAGGCCGAGAGAGAGAAAATGAAGTAGGCAAATCTGAGCAAGGCGCGTTGTTTTCACAAACGGTTATTGATGAGGAAATTCATAACACCGATTGCGTTGGATATCGCGCTGCGTAAATTGGCCACACAACCGCCCTTCCTGTCTCCGAACACCTCAAGCTATTGCTTGGCGTTAAACCGTATCATGGCACCACGACGGACATCTTTCCACAACGAAACAATTTAGACGAAGGGCGTTGTGCTCTTAAAGCCTGCGTCACACCTTTGCGTTTTTAGCCTGCGTCGGCCCAGCGTTTTTGGAAGTTGAAAACGCTCCCTTGACGTAGAAAAACGCAGGTCATGCGGTGGACTGACGCCCGTCGTATGCTCGTTGAGCGCAAGCCGAACGTCAGTCCACCGTCTGATCTGCGTATGCTGTCCGTCAAGGGAGCGTTTTTAATTTCCAAAAACGCTAGACCGACGCAGGCTAAAAACGCAAAGGTGTGACGCAGGCTTTAGAAGGAGGGGCAAGGGCGCTCCTTTAGTTCAAACCCTCTCCACAAACTGACATGTGGATCCACTTTTAACCTTGTCACTCCTCCAATTTTGAAAAAAAGCACCACAGGGCTTGTAAAAGTCAGTATCGATAGTTAGATCTTAAGGTCCGAAAAGTGCTATATGGTTGTGATCTCATAGAAGGAATGAGCTATTTAATGTCGTGTTGGGATTAAGGGATTACGAGTTTTCCCCTGGGAAAATTTGTTACAAGAAAATTTGTTTTAAAAATGAAAATAACATATGAATTATGATAAACCTATCACTGTCATCTTAGTGATGTTCGAGAGACGCATTGAAAAGGAAATCAACATCGAAAACATGAATTAAATCAGAAAGATATGAACATATATTGCTGTATCATTCCGGAAACATTGAATGAAAGTGTCTTCCAAGCTTGCAATGTATTTGAATCTTTCCACAAATGTCCAACGCAATTTGCGAGATGCCAATTTGAAATGCCAAGTGCGCCGTGAATGGCTGCCGGGCTAAAGCCAGGGTAATAATAATGTAAGGCGCCTTGAGCACTCAGCAGAGTGGATACGTGCGCTATATAAATTGCATCTATTATTATTATTATCAACGATTTTGTTTTGATTTGAGCTTTATTTATTTTATAGCTGACTTACCAGCAATAATCCGAAATATTGTATTATCGAAATCTGCAACGAATTTTGATAGATTGATATCTTTCATTTTTCCATTAATTTTATTCATACATAACTATACAGGATCACAAAATCGGTAAAAAGGGATCTGCTTTGCATCATGGTCCTGATATTAAAAACAAACAAAACATAGAGTAGCAAGATCGTTTCCCCAAGGTTCTTCAATCAATAGAAAGAAATGATTCGTAGGATAAGCGACATTTGATTATACGACTGATAGAAATTGAATGGCACGAAAAGTAAACTATAATGGCCAGAAAGAAGAAGAGAAAGATAAGAAGGGGAAAATAAGAAATGAAAAAGAGAAAATGAAAACCCGGGGAAAACGAAATTC
The DNA here is from genome assembly GCA_036244855.1 of Temnopleurus reevesii. Lineage (NCBI taxonomy): Eukaryota > Metazoa > Echinodermata > Echinoidea > Temnopleuroida > Temnopleuridae > Temnopleurus > Temnopleurus reevesii. Next base: position 38,127 of record BQKZ01000462.1, on the reverse strand, counting down.
GAGGCGAATGCCCCGTTTCATTTTTAGCTCTCCATTCCGAAAGTGGGCCTGGAGCGAAAAATATGCCCCAGTGAACATGAAATTAGTTTCAAATGTTTGCCAGGGATCAAGAGGAAAAATTGACCGGGACACGAGAGACTTCTCTCGGGTTGATACCCGGGGAAATTACATCTTTGTCCCGATGAGTCAAGATTATGAAGGGGATGGATATTTACAAGTGTTTTGACATGTTAGCGGAGAGGATTGTCACCGTTCAACGCGAATTCAATCTGACGGATGGAAAATTAAGACCTGAAAATATACAGAGTCTATCTGTATTCTCTTTTGAGGAACGAATATGATATGACAAGTAGGAAAGGGTCTTTGAATAAACATGAAACGAAAGATATCATCTTTTTTGACTGAAATTTATTTGTTTCAACATTATAACGGACATTAGTCATGTCTGGTAATATTTTCCCGATGATTAGTATACAGGTAATGATTGCTTGAGAGTGCAATAGAAACATAGCATGAAATTGGGGGTCCAAGTTTAAGAGTTCAGTTCAGTTTAATTATCTAAATATGGATTGTAAAAATCGTGCTTTAAGCCTTGCTTGCTGTTTTCATCATTTCCGTTTATACAGAAAATAAAATACCACTACATAGCATAAACATACCGGGTAAAATAAGCACAATACAAAAAAAATCAATACAGTGTAAATAAACAAATTACATATTATAAAATAAATTGATAAAATACATCTAAACATTAAAAACCAGTCACGAAAATGATACATTTACTGTCATCATGGTCATGCATGACAATGGGCATCCATTGTTTGTTTTACATCAGAAATCTATTTTCAAAAAGCTGACTCAGACCTTTTACGTTTTTTTTTTAGACAAAGCCTGCCCGCCGTTCATGACTTTTCTTGAACGCAGAAATTCGGAGGAACGACGCTTACCTGATAAGACGTGCGTACGTCAAGTGCTGATGGAACACCTTAAACATCGCGTAGGTCAAGCACCTTCTATCGTATTTCTGCGTTCACGGAGCGTAATAATCGCTAGGCAGACGCTGGTTATAAACGCAAAGGTGTGAGTCAGACTATACCTGCGGGTAAACGTAAAAACTATTGCCTGTCTGAAAATATAATTAATTAGTAATTAGTGACTGATTAGTGAATCACAACTTATGATCTTGTTAGGCATGTATGTTTTCATTTAAACTTTGAGATGAGATTGACTAAATATAAGGGCGTGGACAAATCTGTACGAAAGTGTCTCCGTACACGCTGTTTCTGCGGAAGAATGATAAAAAGATCGTTCGATATTGCCTAAGAAACAGCGAAGTCGAGTATTGCAACTAATACTAATCAAGCTTTATGATTTGGTTGTGGTTGTGGTTTTCAATAGTGTTCATGTATCAGAAATCTGATAATGATGTACTTACTTTATTAAGCTCATCTATAGCCTACCAACAGGTTGATATGTCTGGAGATGTTTCTTCAATAAATAAATTGCCAATGACTTAGGATAATCTTAGGATTACTTTTGGATTATAAGTGGACTTATTGTGGTTGAATGGATATAGGCATCGTGAACAATGGGGAGAAATGGTTTGGACAAAGTAGACACGTTTATTCAAGCCTTCACATTAGCTTAATGATTACAAACAAACATAGCTTTCTTTTTAATTCACCGATTGGGTCCGACGCCTATTCGACATTTCTCCACAGAACAAGAGGAAAGTAGATTGATTTTATGTGCCTATACCTATATTGTAAATGCTTCAATGGAAGCTGTTTACTTTGTCTAAATTCTTTTTTTTTTTCTGTCTGCTTACAGTGACAACTCTCACCTGTCACACAGGGAGTATATATTTTTGTCCGTTATGCGCAGAAATTTCCAGGGGAGAGTCGTGGCTAACACTGAATTGTTATGCCTTGTTATAAGAAAAGATTACCTCTAGTCAAGCGTATCTCATGTGATTATTGTGGCAGAAAAATCTGTCATACATTTGTGATTAAAGCGAACGTTTGCTCAGCGTTCCTGACGATTCGTGGATGGAAAGATTGACGTGTGTATGTCGAGTGCTAGAGCAATCATCGTCAGCCAAGCGTCTCCATTTCGTAATTACTGCCTCCAACACGCGTCATGAACGCTGGGAAGACGTTATCTATAAACACAAAGGTGTGAGTCAGCATTGACATACGTTCTTGAATGCTGGGAATACGTTGGCCATTTAAACAAAATGTTTTGCGGAGGTCACGGGTTCGAACCCCCGATCTCGTTATATCGAGATAATAATAAGATATAGTACTCCTCACAATCACAGCAGTGCGTTTCACTGGAATGAAAAGATAATTACTGTACCTCGTTGAAGTAAAGGGTTGCACTTGGAAACATGGGCAAATAAATTGGAATTTGGTTTTCAATCACTCAATTCGAGATGTCGTTTTAACCAAGAAAATTGAAGGAATTTTAATCAGTTTTGAGGTTTTCCCCATGAATTAGATGAACGTGAAATAGTTTTGAAGGTTCATGGGTGCAGAAATTATATCATATCTTTATTCTTATTATATCATATTTTGACTTCATATGGCTTTGAATATAATTTGTCTATTCATTGTCTACTCATGTCTTTGAACAAAGACAATAGTATTGCCTGATAGCGAGGAGCTGTCCAATGATGTAATTCTTTGGGGAATATTAATTTCCTTTTAAGTATTCTAACACGCCATTTTAAGCCTCAAAATCACCTCTTAACCAAATGAAATTAGATAGCGGATCAATAATAGATTGTCAGGGATAAGATGAATTAGATGCGATAACCAGAACCATAAAAATCTGAACCTATTTGATATCAGAAAGTTTAATTCGATTATCCTTCTCAATGATTTGACTAACACGCTTTAAGGTATATGGGCCTGTGGGAATAGATTTTCGTCAAACATGTAATGGTTTTCAGACTGGGGGGAACATAGCTCGGAGCGTTAAAGACGATAGATACAAAACGAAAAAGACTGAAACAATGTTGGGAAAACAGCCCAAAAGTGGTTTAATGTTAAAGCATTCTTCTTTTTCCAGGTGAAATTAAGCAGAACGGGCGCTAATGAGAACCGTGCGCGGATTTCTGGGATAAGCTTCCGCTTTCTGCGCATGCTCAATACTGCCCACGGCATCATGTTGACAGATTAACACGACATTTCTTAAGGAAAGCCTGAAACTCTCTGTAGTCCGGGCGCGTCCGGGCGAAATGGGAGTTCAGTAGGGGAGGATGTTGCAACACGTGTATTTTCTGTGATACGCGACATCTATAATGGTTTTTATATGAATTCGTGAGTCACAAACAAGGACAGTTCATTCCGAGTCCATGGGGCAACCGAAAATGTTGTATTCATAAAAAGAATAAAGCATCATTTTTTTGTCTCTCTCTTAATATTCATAGGATATACAATTAAATTCAATTTGGTTTTATTGATAAAAGAAACACTAATCAAAGAGTCCGTAGACTAAAATCTGGGTTTACAGTACATTATAAAGATACATGAAATACAAAATACAAGAGACAGATAAAATCAATAATAAGTCATATACTTTTCAAACTTAAAGTAAGAAACGGAGAGAAAAAAGAAGAAGACTGCAGCCCAGTATGGTGGCGCAAAAGAAAATATGTCATTTAATAAAACATTAATTGCAAAACGATTTAACAGTTTGAAAATCATACTACTGGAATTATGGTTAGTTTTCTTTTGGATTTCCTTTTTCAGTGGGCAATATGAAGTCATACCTTTGAGTAAATAAAAATGTTCCTCATACGGCTATCGTGGAAATGCATTCAGATGTTTTTTTTTTATATTCATTGCTTTATTAGCTGGCTGATATTGTTACGTTTTATTTTGCTAAGAATTTCATCCTTGTCATAGATTCATTTTGATTGACGACAAATATACAGCAAGATGAGCAAAATAATTGTTTCCAATTTTGTTTTATTCAAATGCGTTTACTATTTCTTATAATTACATTTTAAACATTTGTAATGCAAATTACTTTCTCTTTAGTTCTATGACTGGCGACGTTTTGTCCATTATTATCTTTTATGAAACAGTAGTAATAAAATATAGTAGTCACAATTCTAAAGATGATATTAACATATTTCAAACTCAACATATCTGTTTTAAAATGTCTTGTATATTTCGTACCCTTCTCCTTCTTTCCTCACCTTCTTACTGTTCTGCTTTTCTCTTATGGTCTTAATTCCTATTCTCGTCAAAAATAGTTATCATTAACATCATACCTAATCCATTATTGTTATTACAAAGATCATTATTTATATACTTTTTCACCTTATATTTGTACAAAGGTGAAGGTGTTAATTCCAGGTTGTCTGTTGGATTTCACAAAAGCAACAACATACTATCAGTGAAAAGACGAAGATAGAATCAAGAAATCGATTGGCACCTTCTTCCTTCCAAATCTTTCGTCACCTACAAATCTTACTTTTCCTGCCCAAAACTTCCTCTCATATTTTTTTGTTGCGATTCAACAAGGTCCAAGGTCCCCGGTAAAACAGGAACAATATATCTATTTTTCTCACGCTCTGAAACAATAGATTCATCACAAATAGTTTATAGAAGCATATTTTTTTTTATGATTGATGAAATTCCAAGGTCAGCCCTGGTCAGTTAAACGGATATGAATAGAAATATTATATATATTGAAAAGTATGTCATACATTTTCTTTTAGTATAAGATACATAAAACACAAAATCCATTTCTGAAAAAATTAAATTGAACGCTAATTCAATGGTCCTTTGTAATGCTATTCAAATCGAAACCGGCTTGTGATTGTTATGTCCGCCCAGTTAGACACACGGTGTATGGATCTATCATCTACGACCCACTTTATTCTACAAAAATAGTACATAAAATGTTACATTCATCACGGCGACTTGATGATCATTCTTACCTCTCTTTTGTGTTTTACTTTCTCCAAATGTCTTTTTAAACACATTTGTGAACCGATTCCGGTCGCGTCAAAGACTGATATTATTATGAACATGATGAAAATGACGCAATAATGTCAGTGCATTTAGCTCGTACATTACTCGAGTAGCTTTGCATGGGAGAGGGGGTGTACTCTCAAGTAGGCAGAAGGGACTACATTTTGAAAAAGACGTTTTCATTCGCTTGTCAGTTCTTCATGGAGGGGAGGGGGCTGAAAACAACGGGTATGGTATAGTGACATTAACAAGCATTTGAATTCCTGTACACGCTGCATGCTGCAGCATATTCAATGCACACTACAGCATTCAAACTCGATTCATCTATCTTCGCATCCTCGTGTTGATTCCCTCCAATCTTTTCGGATCTATTTTTGGAAAATCACGGTCTATTTCAACCAGAAACGTGCTGGTTGGCTGGCATTATCTACTGCTTCCCTTTTAAAGCAGCCATAGCTTTGCAACGAGCCGCCACTTCCCGAGCAGAAGGTGAAAGAACGCAGTATCTTGAGGATTTAAAACGGGACATGTTTTGTATATAAAGGTTGGGCGGGAGAGGGCGATGCAATAGGATCTATCTGAAGTTTATTTGTGTTTTGGCGTGGATTTACTTTTTTAATAGAAAATATATATAACGTGAAAAAAAATCTGTAAAATCCTGAAACGTTGGGCAAAAAGCTTACCCAACACTAGACGCCATGCAACTATAACTGGTTATAATATTTCGAACTAATCATTAATTTTCGATTTTCACCATGAATTGGGCATATTCTAACCAAAAGCTGTGACAGATTTGTTAAATGTACGGTCTAATTTTTCAATCCCACCATAAGTCAGGCATGTTTTAACCACTTGTGTTGGAAGCAAATTGCCTAATTTTCTAAGAGTGTAATACTTTACGTATATAGCTGCATGTCATCTTACTATTATGGGCAAATTTTCAATCTTTTATTTTAACTCTATTTTGAGTTAGAATTAGAGGTTCTTCTTTGGGTATGATAGTATATTTTGATCCTCAACTGTATCACTATTCAGTATCCATGTAAATGCATTGCATACGATGTAAACTATTTTCGAAAAATAAAATCGGTCAATGGACAATAAATCCGTTCATCGTGGATTGAGATGTTCGGATGCAACAATCACAAGCCGGTTCCGATTTGAATAAAAAGGAGCATTGAATTGGTGTTCGACTTAATTTTACGAAAATAGTTTATATCGTGTTATTGCACTAAAAGCCCGTTTAGATATCCATAGGAATAGAAAAGAGTATCAAGAATAGACGCATGTAACTATTTAACACGTTTTTTAAAATTATCATATATAAGCGTTTCGTAAGCCGTTGGTTAGTTTGCTATACTTGTCCATCCAAAGCACATATCCCACAAAAGGAAGGAAAAACACTGGTAAAGACAGAGACTTCTAATGAACTAAATCAGCGGTCAGCCCCAACATGGATTAAACAATAAAACGTGTTCCTTTTACTCAACAAGAGCGAGCATCTCATTATTGTGACATCATAAATTGCTGGCTAACGCTCAAATACGGCAACGGTTAAATACGGAGTGTCGGGCCAATTGCATCCCAAAACGCGGCCCGGGCACGCACCGCGGACAGAGCCAATTACCCCGCTAAATCCCCTTGCTGTAATAATATCATAACGTGGTTATGAAAACTAGGCGCCTTATGGATTGCTGGCCTGCGTACAAAATCATATCATATTTCATATATTTTTGTGTGGAAATGTTTTTTCGTTGTCAACTTGAGATGTATCATTGATGACGGCTTTATATTCCTGGAATGCTCGAAGTTGTGTATTTCGAGTCCATTGTTATGCTGCATATCTGTAGAGACAAAAGCGTTTAATGAAAACAGCAGACAGTTCTTCATGCTGTTATCATTATCTATACACCGCACTTTAAGAGCAACATTTTTATTGTCAAACAGTTTTCACGTATCAAATTGATTATCCTTACATTCTTTTTAATGCTAACATATAGTGTTTTGTGCGTTTCAGTATCATACGAAGTTCAATAAATGTTCGCCTTATAAAGACATGTTGACGACCAAAATAATTTGGCTCCACATAGCTCAAACTAGACGACCTAAAGTCTTTCTCACACATCTGAGTTTATTAGCATCGTTTGCCCATCATTCATGACGCTCCATGAACGCAGACATTAGGAGGAAAAAAACGCTTCACCGACGTTCAAGGCGTTCGTCCTGCCCTCGACGTACGCACGCATTAGCGTCCAGTAGGCGTCATTCCTCCGTGATTCTGCATCGATGGAGCGTCATGAAGGCTGGGCAAACGGTTGCTATAAACGCAAAGCTGCGAGTCCGCCCTTATGGGGAGTTTTGTTGGTCTTTTCCTAAGACCGACTCACACATTTGCGTTTTAGCCTGCGTCGACCCATGTTTTTAAAATTAGAACGCTCCCTGGACGCACAAGGACGCAGGTGATACTGTGGACTGATGTTCGACGTATGCTCCCTTAGCGCAAGTCGAACATTTTTTTCTCATTTTTAAAAACACTGGCCCGACGCAGGCTAAAACGCAACTGTATGAGTAACGAGAGGACATCATTATACAGTGCATTAAATTTCTGCCTAACCTTCTTGAAATATCTATAAAATGAACAAGGTTGTTTCGCCATGTCTCCAGATGGGGTGCATTTTCATAAAATTATTCGAAGAACAATATTACTTAGGCATTAAAATGTGTAATAAGAACTTGGTAAAAACGACAGTATACATACTATAAGATATTATGGACCTTCAGCCCTTGAGGGTGTATATTCCATCCGAAAGCTGCATACTTGCACCCTATAAAGGGTGCTTGTATACCCTAAATTTCTTAGTATATAACTTTATATGACGCATATAATATTCCATGAACCATATCCTACATTTCACCTCGCGATGACCATACCATACCCCCTCCCCCCTTTACACCACATTCATCGTGTCACGAGGGACCCACTAATTGAGTTGTCAAAATTAGACCCTCTTCATTTTGTTACAATAATCCATCCCTGATTGATCGTTTCATATTCCTCTCATATATCCTCTTTCAAATTCCCCTTCACAATATTTCTTCCTTTTTTTATTGCCGGAATGCTTGATGAGCTGAAAACAGCGCGGTGAAATCGCCATGATTGCACTCGCGTAAAGCCCCGGTCACATAGGACCCC
>BQKZ01000461.1:150440-165580 GCA_036244855.1 Temnopleurus reevesii | reverse complement strand
CCAAAATTTGTAAAATGTTTTTGATTTCTGATGGTATGGAACAAGCCGTACATATCTTTCTGATTGCGTGATGGCGGAGGCATAAATTTTGACCGTGCGCGGTCGAGGATTCATCTAGTTTTAAATTGAAATTTGATTTTTTTCCCTTCAAATCTGAAAGGAAAAGATACAGAAAAGTTATGATAAATGTTTTAATAATTAGACATAACCTTGAAACCTACTAACATTGTGTATAATTGATTATTTCCTCTCAATATTTTTCCTTGTATTTCTCTCTTCTATGCTGTGTTTTGTGTGTAATGTACTCTACTTCTTCACACTTGTTGCACCATGAGCATTTATATTTTTGGAAAAAGTGGATTTGGTACGAGGTAGATTGTATTATGTTGTTATTATTGTCACTATTATTAATATTTAATCAACTCCAAATGTTATTATTCAAATTGAAATACTAATTACCGGGTATACATCTAGATCAAGGACCCGGAAGCTTCTAAGTTTAACGTTTCTCCTTCCTCATGAGCGCCAAACAAGGTAGCAGCAACTCCCATCTCTTTGATATAACATGGTGGGGAATCAGACTGATACCTCTGGGTTGCGATGTCAGTGCTCTAATGATCGAGCCAATACACACCTCAAAATTTTGTAATTTTTTGCAATTTACTTATTTTTGCTCTTTATATGTATCGCTTAACTTTATTCCTTTATTCACTTATCTTTGTACAGAAATGCAGTTGTTGTAATTGGTGCTGGATTTCTGATTGATAAACTTGGTAACCCGGGTAAGTTTGAAGAACCATTATAAATACAGAATATGAAAGTTCTTTGTTTTTACCGCTATGAAATGTGTATCATTACAAAAACATTGTTGGTATTACTGCCTCTTCTGGCAATCTTGATCTTGGGCCTGCAACATAAAATACAATTAAGTTTAGATAAATGTTGATCGTTAGTCTATGGCAGAGCATTTATCATAGAAATACTATTAATTTTCAATTTTAATTGTCCTTCTTTAATATAATTTTAAATAATCTTTTTTAATGTTACAGGCTCCTTGTTTCACATTAAATATGTTTTTAGAAATGAGTCAACAATTTCCCTACCTAGCATACATTTACATTTACCTTATTATGCCTGGATGTATAATAAGGTAAAGATAGAATCACCATGAATGGATTATCTGGATAATCCATTCATGGTGATTCTATCATATTTTTTTTCTCTTCATCCCAATTTCAGTTGGTCTGTTCCTATTCTCTGGTCTGTGCCTCACTGGTTCCTGTATCTTCGCCTTGGGTGCCAGCTTCAAAGGATCGTCGGCCATGTTTCCTGTCATGTTGTTTGGACGTCTCCTCTTTGGATCTGGAAATGGGTCTCTAACAAGTAACTGGTGTACAATCTAAAAGAAATGATAGTGATTTATTTTTTAAAAATTTAATTATTGCTATTTTTTGTTACTGTATTTTAATTTACTTTCAAAAGTACAAAATCATGTTTTCAACAGATTCGAATGATTACATTTCAAGCAACCTAAATGTAAATTAAATTCTTGAATTCTTGTATCCTTTTTTTTTATTCATAAAGGGATATCGAAATTTATTGATGTCAAGAATCAATCCTTAGCAATACCAAACTTAATCACCTGTTTCTGAGATAACATTTTCTCATCCATTAATGTGTAAAGTTTTGATGGTCATGGTTTACAAGAATTTCTGCCTGTGATACACAGTTATACACCTGTCAAAGTTTTTTTTTTTATTTATTATTTAAGATTTTATTGCTTGCTTTTTCCAGTTTACAAAAGATCAAATTAACAATGCAAATATTGATACATAATTATGAAATAACATTATTTTGACAGTAAACAACTTCGTAATGTATAACAAAAACATAACATAAGAACAGTATAAATTAGTCATTTGGGAGCATTTTCTTCCATTTTTCTTTATGATATTGTAGCGTGCCCTTTCTAAAAGCAATTATTTTTTCAACTTTCTCTAAGTAAGATATCTCTCTCTTGAAATATTCGAAAGATAGTTGTCTATCTTGGTATTTACTTCTAAAAATATAATGTTTTCCGTAAAATATCAGTGTGTTCACAAAATTAGAATCTTTCGAAACTATACCAAAACAAATATTTACACAAGAAAAAACAAATACATGTAATGAATTTACAATCTTCATATCTTTTAACCAGGAACTTATCTCTTTCCAAAAGATAGACACTTCTTTGCAAAAGTAAAATAGATGAAGAACCTGTCAAAGTTTATGGATTCCCTATCACTCGCTTTCTATGCACAACAATATCTTAGTGCTCTGATTAATTACTGATTTCCATAGTTTTAATTACCACTTTATGAAAGAATGCAATTGTAGTTTGACATCTCTGTATGATATCCATTATTATCATAAAACATTGATGATTTTCAATTTTTATGTAGAGTGTTGGTTGACTTGGAAAGGGCCCAAATCTTGTATTTTAGTAGTCCAGTTGAGGACTGAGTGTTCTGATAGCACCCACCTCTGCATATTCACTTACACTGAACACACAGGAACTGCACAGCACTCAACCACAGAGTCCTTACATAACACTCTGCTCTGTGGAGGCGAGATCAGAGGGGTATACAGAGCAGAGCACTATGTAAGGACTCTGTGGTTGAGTGCTGTGCAGTTCCTGTGTGTTCAGTGTAAGTGAATATGCAGAGGTGGGTGCTATCAGAACACTCAGTCCTCAACTGGACTAGTATTTTAAGTGCTAATGCTTAAATTTTTTCCTCACACAGTTGTTCAGAATAGGATTACCGCTTTCTGGTTCAAGAACAAAGAGTTGGCATTTGCGTTTGGTATCACACTGACATTTTCAAGACTGGTAAGAATATGATTAATGTTCAGTGTTTCCCAAATTTTCCCTAAATATGTTTATAATCTCAAACATCACTGATCATATTTTATTCCAAGGGATCAATGTGTTTTTATGTTCTCTGTCAATAGAGCGTTAGGATTACTGCAATATATCATTCTAGTTCTGTAAATTGGGTTTGACCCCTGCATACATCTGGGAATTTCCTGAAGTAGTATTTCATCACTCATGTCTAATTGATTAACTTGATGAAATGTGCTTGGACGATAATGGTTAAAGTTTTTCATAAAGTGAAGCAAAATAGGAGAAACTTTAGTTCGGCCAAAAGAGGTTGACTAAAAAATGGAGTCTCCTTCATTGTCACCAGAAATGAATTACAATACTTTTTTTTTAGAATTGTGTAGATTAGCATGAGGGACAACCTGTTTCTTTTCAAACATAGATATCACAAATATAACCAAAGTTTAGACCTTACAAATTTAGGTTTTTTACCNGTAAAGGTTGGTTAGAAGACTGGAGAACTTCAACGAGAGATGAGAATTCCGGGACGAAATAGTTGACAGTTTTCTTGTTCTTCTTTGAGGATGGGGGTCGGTAAATAATGACTAGCCGGAGGAGATTCGTTGATGAACCGATAGTCATGTCATCATATTCAAAAGTTGAAAAGTCCTGCTTGTCATTCCTCTTAAACTCGAAGCCTTTATTTACGAGTACTCCGACGCCACCTCCAGTAGAAGTTGCCCGTGGGATATGATGAAAATCATAGTTCGGAAGGGTCTTGCGAATAGTTGCTAGGGCAGTATGGTCTCTATCTGTGTCCGTTAACCAAGTCTCTGTAAGGGCCAGAACATCAATGCCATTCTGCATGACAAAATCACTCATAGTAGTGGCTTTGCCTTTGGCTTTGATCGATCTCGAATTCCACAGTCCGAAACGAGTGCAACGGATTTCCGGACCCGTATTGGCAACCTTGACATGAACGAGGTGACGTTTTGAGCTTCTTGTGTCATTGGAATGACGACTCACTCTGTCAGTCGATATATGAACACAGATAGACCGAGGCACGGCTAATGGTGTTTTTCTTGTGATCTTGTGACCGGCTCTGCTCGTGCGACGTTGAGAGATGTTTAAGTCGCACAGATTCTTCCATAGTAATGGATCAAGTCTATTATAAGCGGTGTTCTTAATAGACTTCTTTATACCAAACAGAGTCCGTTTATTGTATCGGATGACCGGTGGGTAGTCATTCGTGCCGATTCCATTCATGCCAAAAGGAATGAATAAGAATTGAACAATGACAGTCCCGATAAAAAGGAGTTTCAGGGGCATGAATGAAGCCTTTTGTATAGCCAAGTTGAAGAAGAAGAAAACCAGCCCACAGTTTACAGACTCGGGTGCGAACGGCGAGTATTCGGGGAGTTCAGGGGTAACCTCACTAAGCGTTATGGTTGTGACGAGTCTCAAATTAGCGGCGAAGATAACAATACTTCATAACCGCCCAAAAACGCAAATATCAGGAACAGAATCAAACGCAACAGGTGGGTACGTGTCCATAAGACATCAATACTGCGAATAAAGTCTGGAAATCAGCGAAAAGTTGGAATAAACGCAACTTTAATTAACAAATTATAAGAGTGATCACAAGATCATGCAGCCGTGGTGATGGCGCCCTAAATATCTGGTGCCAGAGGCATTATGTTGGTATTCTTATTTAGATAAGAAGACAACTATCAATTCTAAAAAGTGCCCTTTAGAATGAAAGGCATCTGTTAACATCTGAAATAAGTTTTCTGTAAAGCTTTGCCTCATCATTTGTATTTGACTTTATTGTGATTTTCAGTGTTTTGCATAAATATCATATTCTTCTTATTATCTTATTCTCTTTTACAGTGATTTCATCCAGTACAAATATCATTACAGCCCATATGCCTTTTTTTGTATTCTTTTTATCTTTTGCATAGTTATTTTATCCAGTACAAATATCACTACAGCCCAGATTCACCAGTGCCTGCCTATCTAGCTGGGGCCGTCTACGATGCCTCTCTCGTTCTCTCTCCCTTCCTTGCGATTTTCAGTGTTTTGCCTAAATTTTATATTCTTCTTATTATCTTATTCTCTTTTACAGTGATTTCATCCAGTATAAATATCACTACAGCCCAGATTCACCAGTGCCTGCTTATCTAGCAGGGGCAGTCTACGATGCCTCTCTCGTTCTCTCTCCCTTTCTTGGTGTGATCATAGTAAGTCAGAAATGGAAAATTTAAATCATATTTTACTTACCTACCAGAGTTGCCAATGTTTAAAGGGAAGTCTACCAAAATACAATATTTCTAACAAAAGCAGAAAATTTGATGAACAGACCAAAATATGTTTGATGAAAATTGGACAAGTAATAAAAGAGTTATGAATTTTAATGATTAGAAATAAAAAGGGCACTGAGATGACATAAAAATTAAGGAATAAAATTAGGGGACTAAATGTTATCACGATGCATTAGTCTTATTTTCAATCAAAGAGTTATGAATTTTAATGATTAGAAATAAAAGGGACACTGAGATGACAAAAAAATTAAGGAATAAAATTAGGGAACTAAATGTGATCATGATGCATTAGTCTTATTTTGTGAGTGGGATCATGATCGAACCCCATTATAAGACAGAGAACTTATTTTGCAGGTGCATTTGCAACAAGCTTTAAAAGTTTGTAAATACTTTTTTGTAAGAGTGCTGTATAAGCTGAAATTTCACGATGATTCAATTTCACAAAATTCATGGTCTTGTTCTCACAAAAATATCCACTCTGTGTGTTGCACATTTATATGTGAACAAACACTGTAAAAAAACCTTGAAAATAATAACTCACCAATGTGTCGAACTGGTCTGGAATCACAAAAATATTGGCTTATAAAGTAATCATGAAATACTAGGTTGGACACACTGCTTTTATATGAGACAAATTGATTATCTCCTGCAATAAAATATGTCCTCATCCTCCTAATTTTCTTTTTTTTTCAGGATAAGTTTGGAATGAGAGGCGTCCTAGCTCTTACTTGTGCCATAGCCACCCTGCCAGTGTTTGGTCTCCTAGCATTCACAACAGTGTTTCCACTTGTCTCCACTCTTTGGCTTGGCATCACATACTCGTTTGCTGCAGTAAGCATCCATTTATTCCCTCTGAAATTGATGTTTGAATTGAAATGTTGATGTAATCTTCAAAGAAAGAGATATTTTTATATTGATAGATATATATGTTGCTTTTTTTTTTTGTTGTTTTGTTTCTTTCTTTTTTATTTTAATTTCTTTGTTGTTTTTTCTATTTTTTTCTTTTATTTTTTTTTTCTTTATTTTTATTTTCATTTTTTTTTTTTTGTTCTTGATTTTGTTTATTTGTATTTTTTCTGTGTTTTTTTTTTTCTTTTTTTTTTTTATGTTTTTCTTTATTTTATATTTTTTTTTGTTTTTTTTTTTAATTTTTGTATTTTTTTTTTTCATTCAGCTCAAGAACTGATACCAGTCGTTCGTACAAATCATTTTTAAAGTCTTTTGTTACTTGGTGAAACACCGCCCTGGAAGGAATTTTGTTCCTTGAAATGCAGCACGCCATTTACAACTGCACTGCTAAAGCCAGGGTAACTATGCTACATTGTAGAGTGCTTAAGAACGGCTGATAAAGTAATTGTACAGGGCTCTATAAGAACCTATAGTTATTTAATCTCCACTTTATTGTGAAACAGGATACATTTACTTTTGTTATTCATTTCTCCCTGAAATTTCATTCCCTATAAATTTATATTTGCTTTATGTATGAATCATTCTTGCAAATATTCAATAATGGTATTATAAAATCAACGAATTCTGTATTCAAATTGTATATATGCTTAATATATTTTACTGAAATTTGAATCTCAAAATTTTTCTGTTTTTGTATAATGAGTATCAATCATGCTAACTTGATGTTTACAAGGAAATATTTTTACTAACCCAAGAAGGCAGAGGTCTTTATCACTCCTGTGATAAGACATGTATGTGGTTTTATGAGAAAATGGAACAATTCAAAACTTATCGATTATCTCATATTTATTCCCTCCAAATCCAGGCTAGCTTGTGGCCTTCTATACCTCTGGTAGTATCCCAGTCTACCGTTGGCACGGCGATGGGTATCACAACATCCATTCAGATGGTTGGCATCGGTATATCGAATGTCGTTATTGGTGCCATTCTGGGTGACCAAAATAAGTAAGTTCGTGATTCAAAGAAATTAATTCATTTGTTTTTCGATCATGACTTGGGTTCCAAACATTTATAACTGGGTGAGAGAGAAGTAAGCTCATGCATTTATTTGAATCATTACATACCTTGATTAATAGATTAGTTCAATATTTACTTTTTTGATTCATTAAAATGATGATGGTTTGCCAAAAATTTTAAATGGAAATATAAAGGAGTAATCAGAATTAATTTGGTTATTTATTTTAGAGAGGACCTTTGTGAATTAGAAACAAATTATATAATTCTACAGTATGACATGAATTGATATACATAATTGGGACTTATTAGGCCCAACTGACCAAGATTTATATGACTTTTTTTATTAGAACCTTTTAAGCCTTCTACATTTTGTATAGAATCATTCTGCTCTCTCTTGAATTCTGCTTGTTGAGTTTTAAAAAAATCAATTTTCCTACTATACATTGAAACCTGGTTAATTTATATGACTCTGTAACTCCTTGAATGAAACCTTTTTGTTCATTTTATCCTTTTACTTCATATAGCTACGCAATACGTACTGATTTTATTTCCTGATTATTTCTTACATCAAATGGTGTTATTTTTAATTGTGTTTTTTAAATCTTATTTTTGCTTCTATCCTGTCTTTCAGACTAACCACAAAGGAGATATTACATCGATGGAAATTCACCATGATCTACCTGTTTGCAAACATTGGTGCCTGTGTAGCTACTACTATACTGCTAAATATTGCAGATTCAAGAAGGGTAAGTATTATGTTACACCCAAAAGGTATCTTAAATGGACCTTGAGACATGGGGACGAGGGGGCTTTGGGTAGAGCCCTCCACTTTTCCAGACATTCTCTGGTACCTGAATGAGGAATTATATTGTTGTATATTCTGCTAAACATTGCAGATTCAAGAAGAGTAAGTATTATTTTACCCCTAATGATGCTCTTTAAATTTGACAAGTTCATTTTAGATCATTGTCATCGCAGGTTTACAGGACTGGGGTGGAGGAAGGGTCGGATGAGAAACGAGACTACAACCCCCCACTTTTTTAGTAACTGCAGGGAAACATATGACAATATGACAGATGTTCTACAGTGCCTGAATGAGGAATTGTACTGTTACGTGATTTTTTTATTTTTTAGAATTCATCTATTTAGTGATGATAAAGCTTCCAAAACAATAAATAATAAAGTGCTGTACCTAGTTTGTAACCATTGTATTTGAATCAGCAATGATTTTCAATGCAAAGCAGGATGCACACTATCAATTTGTTTATAGGAAAAATATGATTTCACAATACGACTTTGAATGGAGAGAATGAACAATATTCAGTGTTTTGTACATTAGAATGTGTTTTTTTATTATTATTATTTGTCATTGGTTCAGCGTTATTTGAAGAAATGTTGACTGTTCATGATGGAAAACAATACAAAATGCAAATGTGTCCAGCTAACCAGTCTCTCCCTTTCACCATTAATTCCAAGGGTCGTGTCTTGAACCAAAGCAAGAAGCAGCGTATGGCCGTCGCTCATCAACGCTTACAAGAGGAGATCGATTCCACCCCTGGCCCCATCACGGATACTGAAGATTCGTATGAACCCGACCCGCTTTTGATTCCGCCTCGAGGCACCATCAACAGGAAGATATAAATGCTTCCACTGTGAGCGAAATGGACAAAGAAACCACACAAACTAAACAAATACTATTCCGGCTTTCACAATACTTTTTAGAAAAAGAAAAGAAAAGAGAATGAATTCTCTGTTTGTTTAATGAACAGGTGCATCACCTGTTCTATATTTTGTTGCAGAATATTGGGGAAGGAACATTCTTTTGTATTCTAGAGCTAATTGTGAAGGCTTAAATTGGAGCTGCTTACTTTGTCCAATTTCTTTGTCTGAATTGCTCATTGTGTTGAATTGTAAAGAATATATTATGCCAGTTGCTGTGCAAATAATAATGAAGATAGTGGGGTTTTATACTATAACAGAAAGCTTCGATTGATCACAAATCAACTGCAAATCAATTGAAACATCCATTTTCACCAATATGGATGGTTGGTGTAGGGTATTTGAGTAGAAGTCAGATATTGCAGGTATTAAGTGACTAATGGATTTACATACCCTGCAAATCTTAATTGTCTTCTTGTATTGTCCTTGGTTTGGGGGTACCAAATTATACATATATTAGTAATAAGAACATCACAGTTATGTATTCTGAGATAAACTGTCTCTTTAGTACTGCCTATCTTTAATCAACTGTAGTTAATTAGGAGTAGTGTTATGAATAGAGAACAAGATGTCTGAATTCATTATAAAGGCTAAAATTGTATGCCTTTGTAAAAAAATTAAATCACTCTTTGTAAATCAAAGCCAGAGACAGTTACTGCCAATAGATAATGAAAGTTATTCCAAGGATCCAGTGTGTGACATATGACATAATGTGTTTCAAATTATTCACAAACATCATTTAATTTTGGTACCCCTTATCAAGTGTAAGAGAACATTTTCACATCAACCAGTAACTGTATGTTAATATGATACTAATATAGATTATTTCTATAGCGCTTAATAGCTCTTTATATACCATAGCTCTTTATAATTTATCGGAACAAAAATGAAAACAATTAGATTACGGATGGAAAAGGTTTGATATGTATGTTCATAGATGATATATTTGTATGAAGATAAAGTATAAACTTAATTTGTAGGATCAATGGTAAGAGTGCTCTATAAAAGCTGAAATGCATTCCTCTTTTATCATGCCTTTTTTCTAAAACAAGTTTTAATATTTTATTGATAGTAATGAAGCTGGTGTAATATGTCTTCTAAATGTATTGCCTAAATTGGCTAATCTGCCAATTTGTTTTTTGAGCAACTCCTTTTCTATTTATGTTACTTGTTTCATTGTGTATCAGTATGCCTTTTACAGTGATTCATTTGATAAATGGCTGAATTATTGTTGAATATTTACTCTTTTGTTTTCCCCATAAGTAAAATGTTCTGCATCAAATATTCTATTTTAAGAATAATTGATATTCAAGTGTGTTACATATGACTTAAGTTGGTCCTTTCAATTCTCCCTTTGGCATATAGCTGATTTCAAGCGATGCCTCCTGACAATAATGATAACATGCTCTTTGTATTTGGAATTTCTGCATCTGATGTACATTTTGAAACACAAAATCAATGCAACACTTTCTATTATTTGAAATAATATCACTTCTTTCTATACAAGCAAATGTGGATCTTCTTTATGACCAATTTTTGTGAATATTTATGTCACAATTAAGGAGTTTCTAGCTAACACAGCTGTCACAGCCATCAGAAGAAAAAAAATAGAAAGGGTGTGTAAATCCTTTTACCAATTTTGTCAATTGAAATCAGATACGCATACTTTTATATTCTAGATGTTATAGCTTCCAAAAAAACCCAATTCTCCTGTGATTCAAGTCTGTACTTCATGACCACTTAATATTATGATTCTCAAAGATTAGGGACACACCCAGTCTGCAATGGGTTAATCAGGCGTGCATCGTGGTGACCACAAGTGCTTATAAGTGGGCGCCGAATTGCTGATCCGGGGGCGCCAAAATTTAGGCGATGACCTCTTTTTTTTGTTGCTAGCTTGTCAGCTCAGCCGAGAGTGGCGGGGGCGCCAAATTTATGCTCAGCCCTCCGGGTATCAAAGTCTTGGGTGCGCGCCTGTTAATGATTGCATCCTGTCATGGAATACAGAGTATTGCGGCGACACATTATTATGCAGATATATGTTCTATATGCATTGAAAGTATTTACTCTGGTATTTGGATGCTTATTTATTCTGCATTGGATTATTAGTACTTGAAGTCTAAAAACAATTCACCTCCATGGTAAATACATAGCAAACTCGTTAACTTTTGTTTATATCAGGGTAAAAATACATATATTGAAGATAATGGGCCCTGGAAAAGTAACTTTCTTGAGTATACATTTACTATCATTATGGAATGTGTAAAGGTGGATGTTCCTTCTGGAATATTTTTGGGGAAACTCGGGTAGAGGAGCATATATCAAATATTTTGAGGCTTTACATTGATTTAAAAGATAATTTCTGTGTTTTTCTTCCCTTTTTCTGGGGGGGGGGCATTCTATGCAATCTATGTTAGTAACAATCCATATTGTCCCCCCCCCTACAGAATAATGTGATCATGTTGTTCCTATCATGTTTCTATGCTCCCAAATAAAGTGATTCCAGGGGAGTGTTTCATCAAGATTTGTAAAGAGACAATTAGTCAGCGCTGACAGATTCCTTGATTGTGATTGGATGAAAAGCACTATCGCTGACAGTTGCTGTGGGAACTGTCAGAAAATGACTCGTTGTTGCTGCGACAAATCTTGATGAAACACCTTCCAGAACTCTTCTTAAATGTTATATTAGTTTTTCAATGATTTGCGAAACACTATATTGATTTTTGTGTACATTGGTCAGGAATGACTACTAATTTTAGTTCTTGCCATTAAGACCTAACAGGGGAAACCCAAAAAAATATTTCCTTTTCTCATATTTTGTTAGTCCTTCACAATAATGTTTTATTAAATCAACCTGCCTTCAGTATATTCTACAATTTGCTTCAACTCAAACCTATTCAAGCAAGTATTGTGTCATGTTTGTGATGTTCAATATTATGATTTGTTTCTTCTTATAAAATGAATAATCTGCTTGAAAGAAGTTTATTGATAATTGACTCAGTACATTATGTGTATAAATAATACATTTTGAAAAATCTTCATTGCTATATATTAGATAAGGATGCAATTAAGCCCATTTTTCAGGGTGAATGGGAGAGAAAGAGAGAGAGAGAGAGAGAGAGAGAGAGAGAGAGAGAAAGAGACAACAAGCATAAGAGCATGCAAAATGTGAAATTTGGATGAATAAATGGGGGTGTTATTCAAAATCTACTGCAAATCAACTGCAACTTTACTAATTGTAACGTGCATTTTCTTTCGCGCACAGTATGCACATTCAACAAGACGCGCATGAAACAATGATTTTAATCGGTGCGTTCCGATCAACCGCAACTTGCGATCAATTGCAACTTTTGAGCAACACCCCCTGTGTGTATTAAAGAGATAATGATATTTTTGTGCTTTCATTAGTCACATAATTTAAACATGATACCAAATTTGAATGTTAATTTAAAAATATATAATTCACCTGTTGATAGATATATGTAGATCTCTAAAAATCATATTCATTTGATGTTTTGCCTATAAAAAGACAAATATGTTTCCTCCAATATTAACATCCTATACTGGCAATTGCCAATATAAGCTGTTGGGCTTTCTCCCAAATTGTACACTCATATTTATATTGTATTTACTATTGAGAATAAAGATTTTCCTATTATTAATATATTCTGCTTGTCATTTATCTTTTTGTTGTTGTTCTTATATGTGTCTCATCATCTTATATTTTTCCCAAATATATTGCAATAATGTCATATTTATATTTCCTTGTCATTATGCAGGTATGCAATTTTAGTCTATTGTTATTTGTCATTATCTCTTTCAAGATAATCATAGTATACCTTTAGCTCAATATTTCCTTTGTTTTTATTTCGTTCCTTTTTTATGATAAATAACTATAAATCATTGGCTTTTAGCTTGATAGCCCTAGCCATGTCATGTGCCTCAGAATTTGATATGAAAGATATATAAGTTTTGCAGTAAAGTGGCTGATCAAAATTACCCTACATAAAATTCCAAATCCCAGGGTCTGCTTGCTACCTGGCTCATGCAATCGAAAGGGGCGTGGCAGCAGCAGGATTGTAAGGTGGAGATGGGGGTAAGGGTATCCAGGGACCATCTCACAAAATTCCCCTTTCCCTTCTTCTGTCATCCTTTCATTGTTGTTCCTCTGATTATCTTGTCTAAAATTTTACGATTGAACAAAAATGACAGTATTTGATTAAAAATAGACATGTTTTCACCTTGTATTCCTTGAACAAATTGTCGATTGACTCACTATCATCTATTTATACAAAGACCAACATAGATGGTGCGATCGAACCAGATAAATGCTCACACACTGTTACTCGCGCGATTGAAATAGCTTTGCTATTGGTGGGAGGGAAATTAATATTCATAAAAATTGATGTTGCCAATCGTAGTACGAGTTATAGACAACGGCATTTGATAGAGCTTGAATTTGTCTTGATAATGTATTATGTTTTTTTTAAATTAAATTAGACTAAACTAATTTTAAATGAATGTTTACAAAAATATTAAACTTTAGATAAATATATTTATAAACCTCAAAATTTGTATTTTGAATTAGGCTATGAATATTCATAAGCTCTTGAATATTTATTATGTTGTCATGAATCGCAAACGTGTGTGAGACAAGATCGCAACAACACGGACATACTGAAGCTAAAAGGTGGCAAAACTTCGTTTATTGCGCATTTATTATTGATTTCATAAGAGGATCGAGAACTTCGTCAGTTCGTAAGTCATTATTTCTTTCGTTTTTCATTCAAGACCTCAATGAATTGTGGAAAATCTACTGAGAATTGCCCGGCACATTCAGGGATTGTTCAGCTCATCTCATCGGGGCGTCTCATCGGATGGGCGGGCGTCCGCTCGCGGCGGGTTCCGACTCGATTCGGTGCATTCTGGCTGCTGCAGCTGCATCTGATTTGCTTTTTCTTCTGAATATGCCAAATCTTATCTGAGCTGTTTGTGTATCATGTTTTCATTTTTCTCGTGATAACGAAATTAGGCCTAAAATAAATCTTGAAAAGTTAATGAAAATGTTGAATATTATTATAAATATTAATGTTTTAAAATGATATGAACTGAGAGTGAGACTCGACTGAGACTGAGAGTGAGACTGAGTCGAGACGAGAGTGAGACCAGAGAATTGTGAGGGGAGACTGAGTCTGAGATTTTTGTTAGACGATTTTCATGCCATGAGATTTTTATTTGACTTCTTAAATTTTCTTTCAGTCGTTTTACGATGCTGTACGGAGTTTGTCTTAACGTACCTCTCATTTATTCTTAGACTTCACTTACTTACTGTTTTAATAGTTGTTTTCTTTGTTAATGAGTGTTCCTGAATTTTATACATGTACCGGTACGGTACTTGCCATGCTTGTAAACCAGTGAGTAAGATGGTGGACTGTACTCTACAAGAAGAATAAGACTTTGCCAATTTGGCCTTTTTGAACAAAAGAATGAATTTGTGCTATGATTCTACAAATATAAAATCACGTTCGTGTGTCACTGGTAAGCCAATAGGGTAAAGAGTCTTTGATGTTGTAGAAGGTTGCAATTGATGAGAACTTTGTAAATCAGAAGCCTTTTTATTTGTTCTCAATCTGCACATCAAGAAGTTCAAGTTCTATAGCATACATGTATGAAACAGTGATTTTGCTTTGATTGGTGCATGCTGATTAACTGCGAGGTGTGATCAATTGGAGCTATGTAGCAACACCTCTTTAAGGTTTAATGCACAGTAATTTGAATAGTCAGAAGATTTATTTTTGCCAACATGTTATGTATTTGGGGGGCATCAAGTCAACTGTACACTTTGGAACGATAATTCTTTCACTTCCTTGTTTAATTTGCTTGAGATTTCTTTGCAATGTTGCTTGAGCTAAAGTCCTATTGTCAAGATTCTTCCATCTTTTGTTGGTCACAATCGGAGAAAACATTTTCTTAAAGTTTTCTAATGCTTTATTGCCTATTTTCTGGCTCAGATGAGTAAATTACGAGTCTGTCCTTAGGTCCTTAACTCAATAAAAATTTAGCCATTGCTTAAAATTCTGCCAAATAATTTGATAAGATGCCTATAAAATTAAAAGTGACTTTACTGCTTTATGATTAATGCCTCCTCTATCAAATTACATTAATAGATAACCAATCAACATGCCAGGATTCCAGAGAATGACTTGCCCCGCAGGCCAATGGCCGGACAATGTCGGCATTGTTGCCCTCGAGATCTACTTCCCCTCCCAGTACGTAGACCAGGTGGAGCTCGAGAAGTTTGACGGCGTCTCGGC
>BQKZ01000461.1:123868-146238 GCA_036244855.1 Temnopleurus reevesii | reverse complement strand
TTCTGTTCTGATAGGGAGGACATCAACTCTCTCTGTTTGACTGTGGTCCAGAACTTGCTGGAGAACAATCAGATTCCCATTGATGCCATTGGAAGATTAGAGGTGAATATGGCAAAAATGCTAAAAATTTGTTAATCTTCAAATGTTCGTTGGCTAGATTTTGGATTTGTAAAACTTTCTTTAGATTCTGGAATTTCAGCTTGATATTTGTGCAGCATTTGTATTTTTTAATTCACCTATCCTTTTGTAATACATGCATTACTACAGGCATCCGTTTCATGTAATTTTAACTTCTAGTCAAAATTCCTGTCAGTAAAATGGGAAAGACTTAAATCAGTTCTACTTCGATTGTCAAATGAAATTAAAATAATTTAGATTATATGTGGGTATCATTCAATACTTTTTACAGGGGGATCATCCTAAAAAGATTATCATGTATTCATCTGGATAATTAAGTGTAATGCTTGCCGTAATGCTCTTATAATGCAAGCACTGCAAATTTTCTGTCCTGTAGGTTGGAACAGAGACGATAGTTGACAAGTCCAAAAGTGTGAAGACCGTTCTGATGCAGCTCTTTGAAGACTCTGGTAACACAGACTTAGAAGGGATCGATACCACCAATGCCTGCTATGGTGGTACTGCCGCACTCTTCAACGCTTTGGCATGGGTTGAATCCAGTGCTTGGGATGGTAAGCCAGTTGTACCAAAGATTCCGGAGGGATAGGGGTAAGGGTCTCAGTAAAAGGGATGATCGAAATCCCCCTTACAGGGGTCATTGACACTTACATGTATGAACTAACACCACAAATGCCTGCTATGGCGGCACAGCGGCACTCTTCGATACTTTGGCATGGGTTGAATCAAGTGATTGGGATGGTAAGTGATCCAAGGCAAGGAATGAAAAGCTGGGGAGAGGAAGGGGCAATTGAATACCTTCTTTGGAGGTGTTATCCCCTTCTATGAATCGTCACATCCAATGCTTGCTATGGTGACACACCAGCACTCTTCAATGCTCTGGC
Organism: Temnopleurus reevesii; assembly: GCA_036244855.1. Lineage (NCBI taxonomy): Eukaryota > Metazoa > Echinodermata > Echinoidea > Temnopleuroida > Temnopleuridae > Temnopleurus > Temnopleurus reevesii. Next base: position 145,219 of record BQKZ01000461.1, on the reverse strand, counting down.
ATGGGTTGAATCAAATGCTGGAGATGGTAAATCATCTGTGCCAAAGGGTTTTTGAGGGAGAAGGGTTGGGGGGGAAGGGGAGAGGGAGGAAGGACGATAAAAATACCCTCTTTGAAGGGGTGATCCCATTTTATGAATGGATACCATCAATACCTGCTATGGTGGAACAGCCGCACTCTTCAATGCTCTGGCATGGGTTGAATCAAATGCTGGAGATGGTAAATCATCTGTGCCAAAGGGTTTTTGAGGGAGAAGGGTTGGAGGAAGGGGAGGGGGAGGAGGGACGATGAAAATACCCTCTTTGAAGGGGTGATCCCATTTTATGAATGGATACCATCAATGCCTGCTATGGTGGCACNTTCTGTTCTGATAGGGAGGACATCAACTCTCTCTGTTTGACTGTGGTCCAGAACTTGCTGGAGAACAATCAGATTCCCATTGATGCCATTGGAAGATTAGAGGTGAATATGGCAAAAATGCTAAAAATTTGTTAATCTTCAAATGTTCGTTGGCTAGATTTTGGATTTGTAAAACTTTCTTTAGATTCTGGAATTTCAGCTTGATATTTGTGCAGCATTTGTATTTTTTAATTCACCTATCCTTTTGTAATACATGCATTACTACAGGCATCCGTTTCATGTAATTTTAACTTCTAGTCAAAATTCCTGTCAGTAAAATGGGAAAGACTTAAATCAGTTCTACTTCGATTGTCAAATGAAATTAAAATAATTTAGATTATATGTGGGTATCATTCAATACTTTTTACAGGGGGATCATCCTAAAAAGATTATCATGTATTCATCTGGATAATTAAGTGTAATGCTTGCCGTAATGCTCTTATAATGCAATCACTACAAATTTTCTGTCCTGTAGGTTGGAACAGAGACAATAGTTGACAAGTCCAAAAGTGTGAAGACCGTTCTGATGCAGCTCTTTGAAGACTCTGGTAACACAGACTTAGAAGGGATCGACACCACTAATGCTTGCTATGGTGGCACAGCCGCACTTTTCAATGCTCTAGCGTGGGTTGAATCGAGTGCTTGGGATGGTAAGACATCTGTGCTAAAGTTATTAGAGGGAAAGGGATGGATGGCAGGGGATGGGGGTGGGGTGATGGAATACCCACTATGGAAGGGCCAGGGGATCTACATTAAATAAATAACACCTTGAACATGTGCTATATTAGCACTGCAGCACTCGTCAGTGCTTTGGCGTGGGTTGAATCAAATGCTGGAGATGGTAAGTCATCTGTGCCATAGGGTTTTGAGGGAAATGGGGGGGGGGGGGGCGGAAGGGAGGTGATATCAACTGGAGCAACAGGAGGGAGAAGAGAGGGGAGCGGTATAATGGAGTTCTCCCTCCCTGCAACTTTAGAATTTAGAAGGGCTATCCCCACTTCTGAATCAACGCCACCAATGCACTTAATGGTGAGACTGCATCACTTTTAAATGCATAGATCTGGATCGAATAAAGTTTTTGGGATCGTAAATTCCAGGGAGTCTTGGGGGGGATAAAGGAAAAAAGGGAATGGGTAGGAATTGATGAATTATTGATCCTCCAATGCTTGTCCCTGGCAAAAACATTTTATTATTTTCATTGTCAATGGATGAATTTTACTTCCCTTAGAAATGAAATGGATAGTAATAGAAGATGGGACAAATATGTGGAAAAGGAAAAGAATCAAACAGATATAGCTATTAAAACCCAGAGAAAGGAGAAGAAAGACATGGTAATGCATACTGACCCTCGAAACTATTTCCACAAAGGGCATAGGCAGGAAGTTGTTAGATCCTTTATAGATTTTCAATGTGTTGAAAGGCCTTCACTTGGGTTTTTTTCTCTCAATGCTGTGCATGTGGTCAGCTTATCATTGAAAGATAANGAAAATACCCTCTTTGAAGGGGTGATCCCATTTTATGAATGGATACCATCAATGCCTGCTATGGTGGCACAACCGCACTTTTCAATGCTCTAGCTTGGGTTGAATCGAATGCTTGGGATGGGTAAGTCATCTTGTTATAGGGAAAGGGGTAGGGGGCTAAGAAAGGGTGAGGAACTATATGAAAATGCCCTCTTTGGATGTACATGTATGAATAACCACCACAAATGCCTCCTTTGGGGGTATCACTCTTGAATGCTTTGGTGTGCGTAGAATCAAGTGCTTGGGACGGTAAGTCATCTGTGGAAATTTTTTTGGAGGGACATTGGTGGAGGGCTGGAGAGGGGAAGGAGAGATTGAATACCCTATTATCCCCTTATTACAGGTCGAATGCCTGCTTTGGTGGCACAACTGCACTCATTAAGACTCAGAATTGGGTCGAATCAAGTGCTTAGGATAGTAAGTCATCTGTGCCAAAGTTTTTTTTTTTTTTGGGGGGGGGGAGGAGGGAGGGGCAATTGAATGCCGTATTTGGAGGCTTTGGGGGGGGGGGATATCCATACTTATAAATCAACACCACCAACATATTGTATGATGATATTGTGACACGCTTCAATGCTCTTATGTCTTTGAAGGGGGGAGGGCAATAAAATTCTTTCGATGGAGGGTTTATCACCAATACCTGCTAGGGCTATGACAATGCTTTGTTGCTCTCTTCAATAATCTTTGCATGGGTATTATGAATGCGCTTAGATCATCTTTGAAAGGGAATGAATTATTGATCTTCAAATGTTCCACTCTGGCAAAAAACATTTCCTTGTCAACTGATTGATTTTACCTCCTTTGGAAATGAAATGGATAATGATAGAAGATTGGACAAATATATGGAAAAAGAAAAGAATCAAACAGATATATTTATTTAAAGACAGGGAGGAATGAAAATAAAGACATTGTAATGCCTATTCTAGAATGAATGACCCTGGTAAAGCCATTTCCATAAAGGGCATAAGCAGGAAGTTGTGAGATCCTTTATAGATTTTCAATGTGTTGAAAGGCCTTCACTTTGGTTTTTTCTCTCAATGCTGTGCATGTGGTCAGCTTATCATTGAAAGATAATTGGAAATACAAATAATCATATAATGAGCAAGTTTAATTGGTCCCATTTTAGTAATCCTGAAGTCTCGTTCAGGTACCCAATATGCCTGGTGGTATTTGGTAAATGTTGATTAATTTCAATACACTGTGTTACTAAATGATATTTTAGGATATTGATTTGATGACTGCACCTCAAACTTCTCAATTTATGTTAACCAGGCTGTCTATGCCTTGGCAATACCATGCAATTAATAAGAAACAGTTGCTTAATGCAACTTTTGGTATAATTTACATATATATTATGTATCTATATACCTAGCTTATGTTGTAAAGCTCCTAGTTTTGCATAAGGCGCTATAAAGATAGTACTAATCTATTATTTACTATTATTAACTCTCTTCCTTTATATCTATTCAGCAAAATATAGCTACTCTACACGTTTTCCACTCCAAGTGTATAACGTCTAGATATCTTATGAAGTACATGCTGTGCAAACATTCTCATCTCTTGGCAAACTATTTCTGTCTATCTACTCCATATCTGTCTATCTACTTCAATTTTTTGTTGTTGGACAAACAATCTTTTTGATTATGATGCTAAATATTTAAGATTATCACTTTGATTAATTGCTTTGGGTATATCTTTAAAATTTTCACATAGTCAAATATTTGACAATTACTATTTTTGTCATCTGGGCATAAGCTTTGATCCAATTACATACAATGGGCCCGATCTCAAACTTTGCAAAAGTTGAGGGGACAGAAAATTATCTCTTTTTTTTCAATTCTTTGAAGGCAGTTAATAGAACTTAACAAAATTGTAATGTAACTTTATAAGGTAAAGTTCAAGGAACATAAGTGTACAAAAAAATATAAATTATGAAAAGTCAGCTGCTATTGTAACGAGATTTCAATAACTAATGGTAACAGGATGGAATGAAAAATTGTTGAAATGCTGAACATCAATTTTAAAGTAATATTCTATCAAAGTTAATGTAAATAATTTATCACCACATAATATACATCAAAGCTACATCCCTTGAGATAAGGGTCCACCATTAACTGGGCTGTATTATATTCTGTAACTGTAACATTCTGTTCTGTTACCCACAATTGATGAAAAGGTGACAGACGTAAAACAGTGAGGAAACCCACATTACAATACCAAAAGAGTAATCTTAAATTCAATGGATTATTTGTGTTTGGGCACTTTTATTCATTGTATGTTGACAGAACTTCAGCTCACAACTTTCCATGAATATTTCAAAAATTAAACTTTAACTTAAAAGTTATAGTTATAAAAACTTTCATTGTTTTTACCCCAAAATGACATTTCATCAAAGTTAGAATTAGTTCACAAATTGGCATAATTCATGTTTTTCAAAACAATTCTGAATCATCAGTTAGATTTTTTTTAAAATAATTCTGTCCCATTACCGTGATGAGGGCATTTTTCAAGTTCAAATGCAATTTTCTGCAAGACGAAGGAAAGAGCCACATGGACACGTGCCAATTCATAAAATCCAGATTTTTCTCCCTCAAAAGAGATATAGATGTCAATTCAAAAATTATTCTGAAAAACCTAAGTCCTAAGTTGACCTTTTTTTTTATTTATATAAAATAGTAATTATTTTTGTTTGAACTTAACTATAAGAAATGTTGAGTATTTGGCTCAAGCCAAATCTTACTAGTGCTACAGGGGCTACATCAATATTTAGTCAGTTATCTTAACTTGATCTTCAGGTACTAGAGATGTTTTTAATTTTCAGCATGGATTTCCTGTAAAAAGTATTATTTCAAGGATTAGTTTTATCAATGTTTGCTATGGATATCAATCAAATTGATCAGTGATTACAAAGATCATGCAACTCAGAGATATATTTAGGCTAATCAAATATACAATTGGCTGTTTTTAGCCAATAGATATCTTCAATTGCACTTCAGTTGCCCGTAAATAGATTTCTTTTTTTATTTAGGTGCATGTTTTCCTAGGTTCTTTATCAAATGTGTGTCATCAATACTTCATGTATCACAATCTTTTGTTTATGGAGCATATTTGCTCACTCAAGCTCTATTCCTGTGCTTGCCAAGATAGTACAAAATATCATATTTACCCATGAGAACATTGTTCTTAGACTACAAAAAGATTTTAATTTCGTAATTCGTACCAGTAGAATGCGTAAAAATCTTGCAAAATCATTAGTTGTTGAAGTTTGTTGGCGCTTCATTTCCGTGAACTTTACTGTATTTAAAGCCAATATTTTAGCATACATAAATTTTAGCGAATTGACTGGATTTCAGACTTTTTCACACATTGGCAAGTTGTTATTTTCATGTTTTGAACTGTACAAGTCTAGATGGGCATCCTAAACAGTGAAAATATTATGTTCGCAAATTCATCATCACATGATCGGGAAATTCCAGAAAATAAAAACCTGAACAAAAAATTCACCTTATACAGAATCCCTGGAAGTAGATTCTATATAAAATTGTATCACCTTCATAATCAAATTAACTATAATGTGCTTTCATCTATTACATTGCAGACTAATTCTGATTGCAGCATCAACAAATAGAGTATAATAGGTATAATAAACAATTTTCAATTTAATGATCTTTCATATCTATTTTGGGACTTTAAATGGTGTGCTTCAGAGTGGAATGAAAGACACTAATTGCTCATGTGGCAAGGAGAGCAAAGCAATACAATAGGTTGTGGTTAGTAAAACACAATGGACATGGTCATTCAGCATTTTTCTCAATGCTGAGTCATATACCATTTATATTAATTACTTCAGACGATTAAACTTATGATCACTGAATTCAACAATGAGGAATAGGCATGATCATAATGCCTATTCACTTGCCCTAAAGTGGTAAATTGTTAACAATATTTGTTGCAACACATACATCTCTACTTTGAAAAGCTTGATATCATATGGTATAAAGCAGCTCTGAAAAGAAATTGTTTGGTTGTGAAAAATGTCTGTGCTGACATTAAAAAGTTTTTTATTATGAGTAAAAGCGCTCTTCTGGTATTAACATTGTGTTTTGTTTTTCTATGTCACAGGGTTTGTAACATTTGCCGATAATAAAGTGAAATTAAAAGCTTCTCAAAGCTCCTTGTTCATTTTTACCCCTATACTTTTGCCAACTCTATACATGTATATGATTATGTTTTGCGTATAGAATTCCAAACCATATGTGTAGTGCTTTTGGACAAATAATAATAGTAATAATGATTTATGCTTATATAGCACATAATACAAGGGTCTCTATGCGATTAACAAAGTAAAATACAACACAAAATGCCATAGATCTACTACATGTACATCTACCAATAACTGAAATGCTGTAGAATGTAGCCTAAATTTAGTTACAAACAAGCTCTTTTATCCTTGGTGGTTGAATATGCAATAAGGAAATCCCCAGAGGACCTCATTGACAAATAACAGGAAGTGATGACTGACTATTTTCATCTAAAGACAAAATTAATGTCACTTTGAAAAAAAGGGTATCGAAGTAAATCTGAGTTAGGTTTGAGCTTGAGAAATTGAAAGATATATGTACATGTAGCTTGGTTTATGTCTTTTTAAGGCCAGGGGGATAGTGGAATCCACCCCTTTGATGTTTTGTGGAATCTGTCCTCCAACTCTTGTGCAAGTTTTGAGACCAAATTTGTCATACCAACACAAATTTTTCTGCAACACCCATTAAAGATTTCTCAAAAGCATGATTTTGAGAAAATGCTAGATGTGTTTTCAGTCAAAATTCATCATTTAGATATGAATGGATTTAATATGCTTTTAATGGAAAAAATGCATTAATTGAAGGGTAATTAGAGCCAAAAACTTATTCATGCATAAGTACCATTGACTGTGCATAAATTTCAATGCTGGACCATTTCAGTGATACATGTAGATCATTTCATGAGCCCCGAACATGCTGATTTTCTTCACAATCTTGCATCTTACGGTCGAGATCCGAGGGGAAAGGGTGAATTCAGCCTCCCCCCCCCCCCACCCTCACCTTCCCCGCCCCTGGCTAAAGACAAGGTCCTACGTGTACAAAACCAGGATTGAAATAAATGAAATAAATTTTTTTCCACCCCTTCAGCATTTCTCAATACTGTGCATCAAACTTTTGGGATCACTTGTTGGGTCTCCTTGACATATGTTGAGTGTGTCAAATTATTTGTACCAAAATTAGGGCAATCCTTTCTGAACCTCTTTTGTATGTTGATTATTGTAATATTTACTTCCTGAATGAAACAGAAAGATGTTTCAGATGAGAATGAAAGTTCAATATCTCATTTGAAGTTTATTGACATTATGCAAAAGTTTGACAAGTACTGTATTTATATGCCAATATTTTAGCGTACAGATATTTTCTTAATTTCTGACCAGTTTGACACGTTGTCCTGTTGTTATTTTCATGTTCTTTAAAATAATATTTGTACACATATGAATGTGCGTCATACAGCGTGAAAGTTTTCGCAAAGCCAAGATCACAAACTTCGTGAAAATAAAACCACTGAGAAAATTTCAGCTTATACAGTAACCATAGTTTATTAAAAATACTTATTGAGTCTCAATTGTTGCTGCAATTCTTTTAAAATTGCCCTTGACATATTTGAATATTTTTTGGGGGAAATTATGAGGCCTTCCAATAATAATGTCATTTTTTGTTCCTCTCTTCTTTTATTCTTCCTCAATTTCCTCCACAGGTCGCTATGCCCTCGTCGTTGCTGGTGACATTGCGGTATATGCAACTGGCAGTGCAAGACCCACAGGGGGCGCTGGAGCTGTTGCCATGCTCGTCGGACCCAATGCTCCTCTGGTTATAGAAAGAGGTGAGTACATGTAGTTAATTTTAACCCTCTCATTACCGGCTACTTTTTGAGAAAATCACAACTTTGAATTTCAATCCAATTTGTCAGAAATGGAACTCAGACAATACCCCTACTGTTTGTATTCATTGGAAAGCTGCAGTCTCTAGCTTTCCAATGGTACATAACTCAACAGTAAAGGGCAGTATATAGTGAAACAAGAGCAGATTCATGTTTCATTGCAAACAGTGTTCAATGGCGGCAAAATGCGACTCAGGGACTGAGAGGGTTAATCACCATTTTCTTTTTTTTGTATGGCATTCATTTGAAAATTGATATATTTTACATTTGGAGATTTCAAAATCAGGTTTGAATTCTGTTTTTTATTTTGCAGCTATATATGATTATATTTTTAGCATTTCTTGGATATGTGTACACTGTAATACAAATTATGAATGATTATCTGTAAGGCATTTTCAGACATTAAACAACACAGATTTCATAAGTTGAGAACATTTCTCAAACAATTCTCAACTATTATCTTGATAAACAACCCTACACCAAATGGTGTAAATGCAAACCTATTTGAATTATACTCCACTAGTTTAGAGTATTGTTCTGAAATAATTGCATACTCATTGCTCTGTGAGTTTCCAATATTGCATCAGACTTTCTCATCAAGATTTGAGTTCCACTTTAAATTAAATTTAGGGACAAAGATTAATCTAGCTCATTTACCTAACAGTTTATGTACATATCTTAACAATATTTTCAATTAACACTATTACCTTAACAGCAATTTATCTTGAACCACATATATACAGGTCTTCGCAGCTCACACATGCAGCATGTATACGACTTCTACAAGCCAGACATGTCATCAGAATACCCTCGTGTTGACGGCAAGCTCTCCATCCATTGCTACCTTGGTGCTCTAGATAAATGCTATCAACGGTACATTGCCAAGGCTGAGGCTGCATTACAGAAAGGTTAGTTCAAGTTCAGTCAGAGTTATGAACGCCACCTATGACCTCATTTCTAAAGTATGTTTTAAAACAAAATAATGTTTATCCCCTTTCAGCTTTTTTGGTTGATCATATTTGCAAAGTGAGAAATTGCCAATTTTCTATAGTATAGAGTGCGTAGCAAACTGATGATCAAAATTACGCTGCATTTCAAGATAAGAATGGTATTATGGTCCTCATCCAGGTTCCTGTACCAGCTAAAATATCTTTTTAATCCATATCACTTTCCACCTTCTTTTTTTGTCACCATTGGCAAAGAGAAAGATACCTAATTTATGCAACAACAAGGAAGATAATGCAGCATGTCTACATGTATCTACATGTAGGACAGTCAAAACTTTTATAAAGAAGTCTGATTCTTGGTACAACAATTTAGTTTTATTGGCATTGGCACTTTCTTTAAAAAGAGAGCTAGAACAGTGATGTAAAACGTTCATATGTTAATGACTCCTTCATATTTGTTCAAAGAAAATATATCACTGTGCCATGGAAAATGTTTCCACAATTACTTTCTTCAACACTTCTTCTTACTTTTATTTCATCATTTGTCTCAAGTTGAGTTAAAATATTTTGTCATGAATGTATTTGGTGAATAAATTACAGTGATGATTTGAACATTCTTTCCTTTCTCTCCATAGTTGGCGAAGCTGGGGAGATAACGGTAGATTCATTTGATGGGATGTGCTTCCACTCTCCTTACTGCAACCTGGTGCAGAAATCTCTAGCCAGGCTGGTGCTAAATTCTTTTCTTCTCGTCCTTTTATCCATAATCCTATTCTTGATGATATCGTTTTGTTACCAATAGATTTGTAGGTTGCGATTAAAAATTTTCTTCTCTCTTCGTAGTTAGTGAAGCTGGGAAGATAACTGTCGATTCATTTGATGAAATGTGCGTTCACTCTCCTTAAATGCTGAAAGCTTTCGGAGAAATCTCTAGCCAGGCTAGATGATATCCTTCTAGACTACACCCTATACGTGGTGATATATTTCCTGCCTTATTTTCTTCCAAGAGATTTGTAGGATGTGATTAAAAAATTCTTTCTTCTCTCTCCATAGTTGGCGAAGCTGGCAAGATAACTGTAGATTCATTTGATGGGATGTGCTTCCACTCTCCTTACTGTAAACTGGTGCAGAAATCTCTAGCCAGGCTTGTGCTCAACGACTTCCTCCTCGACCCTTCACCTGATACCACCGAGGGCAGCAGATATGCCGACGTTGAATCGTTCAAGTAAGGCTTTTTCCTTTGAGATATCATCTATAATTTTCTGCTTTCTTTGAGATATTAAGTACTTTTTCGCAGAATTAGTCAACTGTATTGAAAACAAGCAAAAAGGTTGTCATAGAGCAGCGACAAATTTGTTTGAATTATACATAAACTAATGCATTTGAAGAAGCACCTTTTCTCAAGTTGTTTATCTTTAAACTATCCCAAACCTCTTCAAAATCGATTTGGCTTATTTGTAGTCTGTGAATCTTCAATATAGAAATATGAAATAAAATGATCAGAAATTAGGTCTGTAAATCAAATAATTTTCCATAGAAAAGGTAGCTTACAAAATGATGAATAGACCAAAAATCAGAGAAAGGAAAGGATGAAAAGTAAACGCAAAATGCCCTTGCAAAACATTCCTCATTTCTTATAACTCCCATGCTCTTCATACTTCGTAAATGTACCAGAATAATGTCATTTTCTTCATATATATTTTTATGTTTTACAGGGATGTAAAGCTAGAAGACACATTCTTTGACAAGAATGTTGAGAAGGCGTTCATGGGTGCTAGCAAAGAAGTATTCCAGCAGAAGACCAAACCGTCCCTCCGTCTCGCTAACCAAGTAGGAAATATGTACACCCCTTCTCTCTATGGTGGACTAGTCTCATATCTAGCAAGGTGAGTAATGTTTCAGACTATTCCAATTTTGTGGGGGTATTAAAAAATGATAAATGTGTAGCTCTTGTATGTAACTAAAATTCTCCAGCTTAATTTGCTTTTAGCTTGTCATACTGCTTCTTATATGCCTTTTGGGTGATGCTAGAAAATACAGATTAGTTACATGCCAATTCAAATCATTGTTTTATACACTTCTTTTGTGTTTCAATTTCTTGCTGCTGTGCATTTAATTTGCAATCATTTACAACTTTCTAGTCACACCGCATAGATTCTGTGAATGAGATATGCTTACCCCTGACAAGCACAATGGCAACCACAAAACACAAATTTGCTGGGGAGAGGGGTATGGGTTGATTGAGTAATACTTGCTATGGCTGGTATGATTAGTCGTTGGGCTTAAAGACGCCAGAGAACTTTAAAAGGGGACTAGCGGTAATGGGCAATTAAGCTACGTTATACTATTCCTAACTTCACAGGAGCTTAGTAAAACACCTCCCCTTGCCATGTTTCACCAAGCTATGAAAGACTTTGAGAATGACTATACACACGACTGGTAACAGTTGTGCTGAATGATCGAGAATCTTATGCGTATTACACTCATTAACATACTTGAATCTCAAAGTTGTTTGTAATTTCAAGAACAATTGGTGAAACACTGCCAAATAACAGAAGTTTTAAAACTGCTCTATTTCACAGTGATAGAATGAAAATCAAATTTTCTCATTTCTTCACAGTGTCCCTCTTGACGAGCTACCAGACAAACGTATTGCACTGTTCTCCTACGGATCAGGCATGGCCTCATCCCTCTACTCGATACGTGTAGTCAAGGATGCAAGCTCTGGCTCGCCACTGGCTAAGCTTAGGAATAGTTTAAACAGTCTGGAAACGAGACTAGAGAGCAGACGGTGCGTGGAACCGGGGGTCTTCGCTGACACGATGAAGCTTAGAGAAGACACACATCATTTAGGTAGGAAGTCAGTTTGAAAATGTCCTTTCATTCCCCTACAGTTTGAAAAATTCCCTTCATCCCCTACAGCATCAACAATAAGAGAAACAAGAAAGCAAGAAATTATTTATCCCAGGGTGAAAAAAATGAAATATCATGCAAAAGAGAAGAGAATAGTGCATTGTCTCTCAGCAGTTGAGTGTTCCCCTCTGTTTGTCTTGAAAATTTTTGTTTAGATTTTCCTCTCTCTTTGTGTTGGAAAGAAAAATCATCTTCATGTTTTTTACTGTAAAATATGCTCCCAACAGTATTATAGAATATTGATGGCCAGGTATTTAGTACTTAACTTGTGTAGGGAAATTGCTTTTCCAGCCATAGTTTTGAATCAAATGATTAAAAGGCATTCTTCGGCAGGATCATAGCCAGCTTTTCGATTCATCAGCAAGCGGAAAATGAATTGAACATTTTTTGTCCATTTTAGAATTTGGAGGCATTGTAGTTTGCACCCTCCACCCTCCACCCCCTCCCCCAACAGCAATGTACAGTTAGAAATGGAGGCTGGTAGTTATCTTCCTTTGATTAGCTTTTTGTTACATAAATTGTTCTCTTATTCTTTTCAGCTAAATACACTCACCAGGGTAGTATAGAAGACCTATTCCCAGGCACCTGGTATCTGACCTGCATAAATGGGCTGCACAGAAGAGAATAAAACAATAATTTTGTCTCAGAAGTAGCGCTTTTCCTTTGTCTACCTCACTTTAATTTATGATTAGACTATTCTCTTATGCTTTGCAGCTAAATACACTCCCAGGGCAGTATAGAAAACCTATTCCCAGGCACCTGGTATCTGACCTGCATAAACGGGTTGCAAGGAAGATAACAGAACCATAATTTTGTCTCAGAATCATTGATTTTCCATTGTCTACTTCAACTTAATTTAATTTACGACTGTCCTCTTATTGTTTGCAGTTAAATACACTCCCCAGGGTAGTATAGAAGACCTCTTCCCAGGCACCTGGTATCTGACCTATGTAGATGAGATGCACAGAAGACAGTACAACAGAAGCCCTGTAAGTCAACAGGCTGTAGAAAGTCAACAGATCATACAGGTAAAGGAACTAGGGTTACACTAAAACTTAAGTGTAAATTCAACACCGACTCAGTGTCAGCACAACATCAGTATTGAATTAACAAACTTTCTCTGCCTGAAACCAGAGTGTAAATTACTGACTCTGTTTCAACACACTAGTATTTACTATTAAATGTAAAACCAGGGTCTTAATTTAACACAGACACAGTACTAGCACAAGACATTACAACAGAAGCCCTGTAAGTCAACAGGCTGTAGAAAGTCAACAGATTATCCAGGTAAAGGAACTAAAGTGTACAAAATTCAGGGTGTAAATCCCAGTATTGTATTATCTGCTTATAACCAAAAAACCTGGGTATAAATTTAACACTGCCTCATTGACATCACAACACCAAACATTCTCTGTGTAACTTTCTCTGCCTGAAACCAGAGTGTAAATTACTGACTCCGTTTCAACACACCAGTATTTACTATTAAATGTAAGACCAGGGTCTTAATTTAATACAGACACAGTACTAGCACAAGACAGTACAACAGAAGCCCTGTAATTCAACAGGCTGTAGGAAGTCCACAGATCATCCAGGTAAAGGAACTAGCGTTACACTAAAACCAAAGTGTAAATTTAATGCTCACTCAGATTCAGCTCAGAACCAATATTGAATTTTTAAAATTCCTCTGCCTGGAAGTAAGGTGTAAATTCAACACTGAATCAGTGTAGGCATGACGCAAGTATAAAATTATCAAACTTTTCTAAAAAAAAGAAGAATATAACCAGGGTGTAGATTTAACACTGAATCAGTTTAGGCAAGACACAAGTATTATATTATCAAACTTTTCTACAAAAAAGAATGGAACCAGAGTGGAGATTTAACACCGAATCAGTGTAGGCATGACACAAGTATTGATTATCAAACTTTTCTACAAAAAAAATATAACCATAGTGTAGATTTAACACTGAATCAGTGTAGGCGTGATACAAGTATTAGATTATTAAACTTTTCTACAAAAAAAAAATATAACCAGGGTGTAGATTTAACTCTGACACAGTGCTAAAAAACAAGACAGTACAATACAAGCCCTGTAAGTCAAGAGGCTGTAGGGAGTCAACATATCAAACGGGTAAAGGAACTAGTCTTATACTAAAACCAAATTGTAATTTAAACACTGACTCAGTGTCAGTGCAACACCAGTATTATATTATCAAATGTAAAACCACAGTGCAAATTTTAAACTGACACAGTGTTAGTACAACAGATCATCCAGGTAAAGGAGCTAAAGTTAGAAAATTCAGGATGTAAACATCAGTATTGGATTATCTACTTATAACCATAAAACCTGGGTATAAATTTAACACTGCCTCATTGTTATCACAACACCAAACGTTCTCTGTGTAACTTTTTCTGCCTGAAGCTATAAAACTAGGGTGTAAATTTAAATCTGACCCAGTGTTAGTGCAACACCAATATTGTATTATCAAATTTTCTCTGCGTAAAACCAGGGTGTAAATTTAACACTGAGAGTCATTTTCTGCATAACACCAGATTTGTATCATCAAATGTAAAACTACAGTGCAAATTTAAACTGTCTAAGTGCTAGCACAACACCAGTATTATCAAAATTTCATTTTCTGAACCAGGGTGTAAATTTAAAACTGCTCATTAAATTAATGACTCAATTAAACTGACTCCAATTGTGTTTTTTTCATCTGATTTCATTCAATACCAGTATACACTAAATAACCTTCGCGTTGTAATTGCGCCGTCCTAAATATTACCATTTTCAAACTAGAAAAATAACCTCACTTGAAACTCTAATGTTGAGCATGTCATTGAACCAGCTCTGCTGATTCCAAACTGATACTTTGACCATCGTATGACACCATTTTAAAGCCCAGAGGAAGATTTGTACAGTGGTATCATAAAATCAATAGAGATAATGAGTTGCTATGCTGTAATAGAATTGATAACCTCAAGTTGACCCCATATTACAGAGTATCAGTAGAGTTTAAAAAACAAGACAGATAAATTGTAGACCATTTCTAATGATATGGGAGTAAAAAAGGGTTGAACATCTTTATTTTTCTGTTATTTATTGTTAAAATTTTATCCCTTGATTTTTTTTTTATTCAATGTGGCTTTATTATAAAAGAAATATTGTCATATGTAGGAATCCTTGCAGTTGTATACCAATATTAAACCAGTTACACATATTTAATGGATAAATATATCACATAATATTAAATTATTTCTCTTTAATCTTATATCATTTCAGGAATGAGTAAGAATGGAAATAAGAGGTTGCTATAGATAGGTGAAATAATGAATGAAATTTCTTAAACCTTTTCAAGTTGAAGTTTCTAGTTACACAAGAATGAATGAATAGTTTAAAAAACTAAGCAAATATATCAAAATGAATAAAGGACGGGGCAAATGAATAAATAATTAATCACTTCATGAATATAAATATCTATAACATGAAAGGTAATGATGTAATGATTGAGCAAAACAGAAATTCATAAATAAACATATGACCCAATTGAACTCAAAATGTTATTATTTTCTTTTATCAATTCTCAGGAATCTGTCAAGGAGTCTAAAACAGAGGAAGCAATGGAGACAGGTACAGCAGAGCAGGTCACCGTTAACTAGGTCCAAACTCCTGGCTTAGAAGACTAACCTGTGGCAGGGGGATATGACGGTATTTCATGCAACATCTGATCGAACCCTTGTAATTGGGTTATGTCTCGTCAAATTCAATGTGTGTGGTACAATAGTCTAAATTATGTATTATATAGATAAAGAAAATGAAATCTTTGGTTATTGATGGTATGACCAATAGTCCAAATAGCATAACATAATAGACTATTATGCTAACAAAGGCATGCAGGTAGAAAGTTGCAATTGATTGCAAAATGAACTGCAAATCTGTTGTATATTGAAACCCGCATATTCGTTCGGTCATTGTCTGTGCTTTTCACAAGACGCACATTGGACAAAGGCTTTGATTGGTAAGTGCTAATCAACTGCAACTTACATTTGATTGCAATCTAGCAACTCCGAATATGTATAGTAGGCTGCTCATGTATGAAAGGCAAAGTGTGTGCTCCCAAATTGTATATGATAATTTCTTTTTATGAAAAGGCAAATTGATCTTCTAAGCAATTTCACATCTGTAAATATTATTCTTCACTTAAAAAAATTTCCTACAGGACATCGGAAAGAGCTAACATGAGTTGGAGGTTATATACATCTGATTGATTTGTAATATCAGCTATAGCTGTAATGTACATGTACATTCCAATGCGATGTTATGGGACTTTCTGCACTGTTTCTTGATTTTTTCATAATGTTGAAATATTTGTTTTAATATGTCGGGGTTTTGCAGTAAATAATTTCTGCTTTTGCACAAATGTATTATTGTTTGTTTGAATTATTGTTTTCTAATAAATTTGCGGAACTGTACATTTTGCCACATCAGTATTATTGTTTACAAGGTCACTTACATATACTGTGCATTTTAAGTTGTGGCAGCCTTAATGATTGAGTTTAATTAATTCATCAAACTGTGCAAAAAAAGCTCTGATTCTTAGAGTTTTGCGATAAGAATATTTCAAATCCTATGTTGATTTGGGAACTTTACAATGCAATAGATAAATTTCATGCATCCTTCTGGACTAATCAAGATGTTTATGATTCCATCTGTGTGACTCTCGCCTTTCAACTAGAGGGTCGTAGGTACGAATCCTACCCATGGCGTCCATTTCCTTCAGCAAGAAATTCATTGACATTGTGCTGCACTCAAACCAGGTGAGGTGAATGGGTACCTGGCAGGAATATTTATTCCTTGAAATGCCAAGTGCGCTGTGGATGGCTGCTGGGCTAAAGCCGGGATAATAATAATGTAAAGCGCCTTGAGTACTCAGCAGAGTGGATACATGCGCTATATAAATTGCATCTATTATCATTATTATTATCTTGAATGTTGCACTTGGATGGGGAACTCTAGGACAGGTGAAGGACTTGTATAATATACTTGTTCAAGGAGCTCATGTGCAAAAAGACCTGCAAAAAAAGATTAAAAATCATGTCTTGTTTATTTGAATTCAAACAGGGTCACAATACCTTAGCAGCAAATTTGTTGTCGTACTTTGATTAACAGTAATGTGAATATGTTATATTGTAATATGTCGTAGATTCAGTAGGAGATAATGTACACAAAGCTGTTCAGTAATTCTATAGAAATCTGTACTGTTGTCTCAGCAGTGCTACTACTTGTGGATTTGGAATTCCTTAATTTGATGGCTAATTCATCTCATTTGCTTATTTTTGTGGCATTCATTGAATGTGTCAATGAAAGGCCATGGATATGAAAATTTAAATTCTGTTCTTGAAAAAACATTGTACAGTCCAACCGCGTTATAAAGAGCACTGATATAACGAGGTCTCGCTATAACAAGGTAGTTTTCCTTGTCCCATCTCTTTGTATTTTTTTTGTATTTTGGCCCTGATATAACAAGGTTTTGTTTTAAAGAGATAATTTCTCTGGTCCCAATGACCTCGTTATAATGCGGTTTGACTGTATGAGATTCTGTATCTCAGATGTGAAAAGTTGATCTTCTTTATGGCAGCCTGATCATCTGGGCTTCTCGAGAAGTATGTTGCCTCCAAATGGTTGATAGCAAAATGTGCTTTCTATACAATATCTCTTCAAGTCTTTGTTTCATGAAGTACATAGCTTCAGACAATTTTAATCTTGAAATGATTTAATGATATTATTTCTAATATGTGTACTCTGTGGTATTTCTAAGACTTTTTTGACAAGTATTTTTTGTTAATTGCCAAAGAAATACAGGATACATTATTTGTTATCAGATTATCCTATTTCCTATTTCTTCTCTTTGTTTCATTTCTACCTCAGATTAATTAGCCTTAATTCATTTTCCTTTACTCTGTTCTAAGTTGCTGTACTTATTTGCTTTATAGGGGATGTTGCAAGTAAATTGCAATCTATAGCAAAGTTTACATGAAACAATGGTTTTGGTGAGTTCTTGTTAGCAGCAAAATTATGATCAAGTGAAGTCTTTATGCACCATCCAAATAGTTTGATGATAGAAACCTTTGTTGTCTTCAATTTTTTTTTATTATTCTGGTAAAAATGCCAGGATAGATTGCACTTGGCTTGCAACCCCGTTTTCCTTTTAAGTTGCATGCAATTTGTTTGCATTGTAAGTCAATGCTGAGTGCTTTGCTGATTTACTTTGCCTTTTTTCATTAAACTTGATTTTTCATATTCTTTAATAATATGCTTTCTATTTGTACTCTGCTTTCAGAACATTTGTAAAAAAAAAACAAACAAAAAAACAAATAATTAGGACTACAATTGTTTCAAAGTAATTGGGATAGTGATACTGTAATCAGATATGGGATACCATATATAAACGTTCATCACTCTAGATTAAACAGGCCTCAATGGATCAACTTTTGTTTCTCTGATTCAGATTTTCAACAACTGATGTTGAAATGCATATTTCTGAAAGTGATTCAACCATTTGTTTGTATGCAATAATGCATGTGCTCTACATGTAATCCATTTGTATTTCTAAAGTAACATTATATAAGCCAATGTGGCTTTAATTATTTTGCATGACGTTGGCGAATATTACTCTTGTTTTTGCCACTTGTAATTTCATTATTATGGGCTAGAAATGATTAAGGAAAATAGTAAATATGATTTTTGTTTGTGGTTTGCATACCACAAAAGGACAATTATTTATTTTCTATTATGTAAAGCGTTCCCCAAATGCTGCATCTATGCTTTTTACTACTTGATCTACCATATAAATCCTATACACATCTTGGTGTATTATGTATGATGAATTGTTTTTATGAGACAGTAATAAGATATTAAATAAAAACATGGACAATATTATTTTTTACAGTAAACTGTTTATGCAAATGGCACAAACCTACCGAGCGGAATAGATGTATGTGATGGATTTTGAATCTTTAATTTTATTTTTACATGTGGTAATTATGCGAATCATTCATCGTTTCCTGATCTGTGGCTTTTTCACTGTCGTCTTGTTCTTAAAAAGATAATAAATTCTTATAACGAGTTCGAAAGAAAATGAATGAGCTATGTATATTCATGTTTTATTATGATATCTTGAAGGTATACAATTTCAGGGTCGGATATTGAATATTTACGGAGTGACCCCATATATAACCTGGATGGTGTTTCACCAAAACGTTCTTCAAGTTATGAATGACTTTACGAAGGACTAGAGTACGTTAAATAGTGTAATATTCATAAAATTCTCAATCATTCAGTGCAAGTACTGATACCAGTCATTCGTAAAGTCATTCTTTCGTAACTTGGCGAAACACTGCTTCTTGTTTCCTCCAATGTGCTTGACACACTTGGCTTCCATTGAATGAGAAGATGATATTTCATAACAGTTTATGCTCATGTGGAGAATCATGTTCAACACTAAATTTGTACAATGGGTGACTTTAAGTACGGTGTTCGATGTTGGTGCTGGTGTTGAGAGAGCAATACGGTCTGTAAACCGAGCTCCAACACCGTTGGTCAGTTTACAGAACACTGACAGACTTCAAGTTTGGTGTTGAGGCTGGTGTTGGGTTTGCTGCAACACCAACACCAGCATTCAACACCATACTTGAAGTCACCCATTGAATCTCATCAAAGTAAATTATGCTCAATTGTATTTCTTCAGATTACATGTCACATTTGTTGAAATGAAGCGATTGTGAGTCACATTGCATTCATTGCAATTTTATCTGAAACTGTGATTAAAACAAACTATGTACAAAGTATACAAACAAAATGTGTCTGTTTTGAGCCATAACCTGCAATAATATTGATTGTGTGATGTTTTAAGGCTGGGTATTTGTCTAGCAAAAGATGTATTGTTTTTAACAGCATTGGCTGGTACATGTAGTAGTATGCAAAATGCTTCATTATGCCATTGAAAATAATGATTTTATGTACATGTATTCTAAATATCATTCAAATAAAATGAATATGAGTGCAAAAAGACATTGATCGATTTATTCAGTGTTCTTTCATTTTCTTACTGTGAAGTCTTTGTTTTTAATCTCAAGTGATTTTTGTTGCCATCCTCTCAGAATCATCAAGGATAGGGGGAAGTAGAATAAAGGGCAGGTATTTGGGAGGGGGATTTTTAGAAGCTGGAAGAGTGGGAGGAAAAGGAGGAGGGGGAAGAGGAGAAGGAGGAGGAGGAAGAAGAGGAAGAGGAGGAGGAGGAGGAAGAGGAAGAAGGTGAGGAAGAGGAGGAGGAGGTGGAAGAGGATTAGGAGGTGGAAGGGGAGGACGAAATAGACTTTTGGCCTCAGGAGATGGAGGATGAAGATGAGGAAGGGAGGAAAATGTACAATAGAGGAGGAGAATGGAGGAATTGGAGAAGGAGAAGCACAAGAATGAGAGACAAGAAGGATAGGGAAGGAGGAGGAGAAGGAAAGAAAAGTTTATGGCAGGAGGAGGACCAGAAGTTGGGCGGAAAATGTTGTATCGTTTGGATAGAAGAGGCGAGGCAGAAAAGTTAGAGAGGGAGGGAGAAAGAGAAAGAGAGAGAGAGAGAGAGATGAAAATGAGTGAACACATACTTTTTTTTATCATTTTGCTATATATCAACTTTGGTTTCTTAAACCATACTTGTATGATCCACAACTTTTAGTTATAAAAGATGTTCATTAACATGAAATTGAAGTTAAATGTAACATTTAACAGCTATGATGCCTTGGTGCATGTCCTTAAATTGTTAAATATTGCTTTATTACAAGTGTCAAACATTTGCTTGCATAGACGTTCATGTGGAGTTTCCAGGCGTTTAAATTTACACAGTTGAACAGCGCCACCTGTTGCGTTTTGTTGGAAAGAAATGAAGAAAAAAAAAGAGCAATAATTATAAATTGCCAGCTTTCACCTGGCTCTTATTCAGGATCATACAAAACAAAAGTCAGAATGGAGTAGTAAATGCATACAAACTTAGTAACAAAGGTGCAACACTGGGAACACATTTTGGGTGTAATATTGCACCTTTTTGGTGAAAAATCGAACCACCCAAAGTCAAGTACGATTTTGCATTCTGTGGAGTGCTAGAGGATTAAAACCCACACCTTTGAGGAAACATAAGACAATGTCTACTTAAGATTGTAAAAGGGTACAATATTGCACCTTTTTCGGTAGTTTGCACCCGGTTGAATCATTTTTTTTGCAGAGCGTGTACACCAAAAGGGTACATTAAACGGTTCCAAACGTCCCTGAGCCCCCCCCCCCCCCGAACCTTCAATCACATATCTCCAGAATATAAATGTCAATTTAATTTGTTTTCATACAGTTCAATACTTCCAGAGCACTTCTGAAATTTGTGATTATTGAAATGATGAATGCTATTTTGTCTTCAGATCACTCAGAATCTTGTTTGACAACATATTGTATATCCAACGATCAATCAATGCAAGACATATGTGTTTACGATGACGGATAGAACTACTATAATATGTGTGTTACGTGGAGCTAGCCCGAGAGGGAGGGGTGGGGTGCAAAATCAAGTTTCA